>APFE030027104.1:110330-241850 GCA_000404065.3 Pinus taeda
CAGTAATTCATCAATGACAAGAATGGGAAACTTATCTTTAATAGTGAGCTTGTTGAGCTCCCTATAATCCGGACACATCCACCATGATCCATCCTTCTTGTGCACCAATACTACTGGAGCAGAGAAAGAACTTTGACTCGGTTATATTATACCAGCCTCTAGCATTTCTGCAACCATACGTTCAATTTCACTCTTTTGGGCATAGGGATATCTGTAGGGCCTGATGTTTGGAGGAACACTTCCTGGAATCAGATGAATAACATGATCATGATCATGAATAGGTGGGAGACCTTTGGGATTCTCAAATACCTTGGAATGATTGTCCAAGACTATTTGGAGATCTGGAGAAATAGATGATTCCAATGTGGAAACATCTAGCGAACATAATTGTGCAATTACACCTTTTCGTTCCTTTTTTAGAACCTTTGTCATACCATTAGAGCTGATTATCTTTCCAAGTTTCCCTGCAATACCTCTTAATACAACTTCCTTTCCTTACATAGAGAATTTCATGAAAATTTCTTGAAAATTAAAAGCTATTGTACCCAAGGATTGTAGCCATTGGACTCCTAATATAACATCAGCACCTCCCATTGGAATGGAAAGCATTGGGCTAGTCAATACATATTCTCCCATGGATAGCTTGATATTATGGCACTTTCTAGAGCAATTTATTGTTCATCCATTTGCAACCATCACTTGACACTCTGGTGCTAGATATAAGAAGCAATTCAATTCTTTTGCTACCTTACAATGAATAAATTGTGAGTACTTCCTGAATCAATCAACACTATTACCCTTTTTTTCTTGATTTGTCCTTCTATCTTGATGGTTTGAGGAGTGGTAATTCCCACCAATGCATTACAAGATATGGTCGGATTCATTTGTTCTTCATCTAGGCTTTGTTCCTGGAGTATATTCTCTTCTTTTGACCTTTCTTGCTCCTTTTCTTCTTCCTCTTCACAATCTATGTAGAATAATTTCTTCTCAGCACACTTATGACCTTTAGTGTATTTGCTATCACAACTGTAGCAAAGCCCTTTTTCTCTTTTTTCTTCTAATTGTTGTCGTGTCAAGCTTATAGGTTGTGGCAGGCTAGGGGCAACAACACTTCTGTCTTTATAGTTGTGAGTGGTATGCTTCCTGGTTGCCATAATTTTGCTTTCCATTTTTCTTGCTAACCTGAATGCCTTCTCTAATGAATCAGGTTCCCAAAGGCCAACATCATGTTGGATATTATCCTTTAAAGACCCTATGAACACATCAATCCTATGCTCCTCTGGAATATCTTTTACCCTTATGTTCAATTTTTGGAACTCCTCAATGTGCTCCATTATTGAACCCTTTTGTTTGAGACTTGTCAATTGGCTAAAAAAAGTGTTGCTTTTTGTATCCTCATAATGTGCTATCAATTCTTCCGTAAAAATTGCCCCAGTTATAATTTATTTACGAGAGCAAAGCTATTGATACCATACAAACTAATTTGGTTCCAAAGATAAAGTTGCAATACATACCTTTTGTGTGTTTTGCACATTATTGAGATCGAAAAATTGCTCCATCTGTAATATCCATGTTGCGGGATGCTTGCTCAAAATTCCTCATATCGATTTTTGGAATATGAAGGGTCTTCGATCCAACATTAGAGTCTATAAAATCATGATTAACATTTCTTTTGTTCTCATCATGATTTTCCTTTACTACCCTTTCACCATTAGTAAGCATTTCTTGTAGAAACTTTGTTAAATCTACCTTCAAATCTTCCATGCATGTCTTCAAATCTATCTTCAAATCTATCTTGAAATCATCCATCTTAGCTTCCACATCATTCATCTTAGCTTCCACGTCATTCATCTTAGCCTCTACGTCTTTCTTTAAAAAATACATCTTAGCTTCTACGCCTTTCTTTAAACCATCCATCTTAGCTTCTACATATTTCTTTAAACCATCCATCTTAGATTCTGTTCCTTTTTGTGCAAGTGACACTTGTTGCACTTGGTCTCGTAATTTTGGTATATCATGTTGCATTTCTTCCTCTTCTTCATGAGTCATGCTAGAGGTTTCAGGTTGCTTACTAGGTGTTTGCATTTTCTTTCCTCGGGGCATCAGTTACTGATAATAATGCTTTACTACACCCTTTGAATTCCTTCAAACTAATTTTTCAAACCAAGCTTATGCAAAAATTAAAAAAAACTACACGTCTTTTTTCACTTTGTAGGAGCTTGATATTGAATGTGATGTACCTCTGTAATTTCAGATCATCCAGTTATGAAATTGCTGCTTGCGGTAGCCCTCTACATCCTCTTTCCAATGCCACTAGTCTGATCCAAATTAGATTCTTCAGGGAAGATTTATGCCAAATCTCCCACAGTGACCTTCTTACGAAATTTCAATCTGATGCTCAAAGAGAAAATTATGACGATTTTCCCCAGGTCACCTATTTGGAATGTAATTGAGGAGTCTGCAAAAAAACCAACTTCCTCAGATCATATCTCTGCAAATATAGTGCAAAAAGCTTTGAAATTCGGACCTGGGATTCAGTATGATTTCGTCTCAAATGGGTTTTTTTTTAGCTTCTAAAACGTCGCAAAAAAAATGTTATAGCAAAAATGCCACGATGACCTTTTTGGAGTAGCGAAACCCTAGAATCCAAACCTCTAATACCAAATGTTATGAAACCAGCTCACAAAAAGATAGAAAAGATAGTTGAACGCCTTAGAATTCAGCCTCTTCAAGGGGGCAACCTCCTTTACATTACACAAATGAACAATTCTTGGATGATTCAAATGAAAAAACCTCATTTCTCTATATAGGAGTCTAAGGAGTCACAATATAACCCAGCCGACCTAACAATAATAATATAAAACCACAAAAATAACAATAGATGGATTCTCTAGGGCACAGTAATAACAATGTGGGGACAATAGGGGCACAACAATATTAATAAGGGATATAACTACAATAGTAATGAGGTAATCACTAGTATTATAGGGACCTAACATAATTGATGTAAGGTTTTGCTCAATATTAGCATGGGCCTCTTGGAAGTTGGTGTATAATATGGGAAATATTTTTTCAAAGGAATCAATGCAATCAAGCTATATTTTTTTTTTTTTCAGTTTCCATTTGGAGAGGGCACAAGAAATGTGATGAGAAGGTGTGGCTAGTGATGAGGGAGTATGGGAAGGTAGTATATGGGTTCAAATAAAGAGGCTTACTATAGAGTTACATAGAAGTGACCAATGTGACATTTTATAATGGGGAAGATAGGTAAGTGGTAATAGGGTAGGTGGTTTCACACAAGAAATTTTTTAATAAAGAGAGGTACCACTACAGTCAACATCACACAAGGAATATTTTGAGATAAATTTGAAATAATGGTGGCATTGGGTCCACTATATACTCTCTCTTTTTCACCGCTATAGAGGTACACTCCAAAGTAAATAATATTACACTAACATAATGCCCAAATTTTGAATATTAATGAATGTATAGGAATTTTTCATATTGAGGTAGTAAACATGGTTTCGAAGAATTTCAACATCAAATATTAGGGCTTGAAGGGTCCTAAGGATACGGAATTAGGGCTATATCTCTTAATACTTGCAAGGTCCAATAGTAGTACTTGGAACAATATCTCAGGGCTCTAACAAAGGAGGGTCAATAATACCCTTAGTCATTCCTAATTACCTAGGTGCATGACAATGTTATTCCTTGATATTGCTCTTGGTGCCACTATAGTAATGTTGACACCTTCAACAACTACCCCTTTTTATTTTACATATAAAAGTAAAAGATAATATATTAGCACCCCCACCAAAATTTTAATTTTAATTCTTAATCTTGTGAATTTACTACATACTTTTCACTATCTTTGGTTTGTGAGATTAGATATTTTATCATCTTTTCATTTTGAATTTGATGAGTCACAAATTGTTGTGTAATTTTCTTTTAATGCATTGAGAGGGTATCAATTTTGTATCTTTTAGGTTCATAATTTCTTATTTTTTATACCACCATTATTTTATACGTGTTGAGAGGTTTATGAAGATATAAATAATTTCTCATTCCAAATTAGGACACATAGTTATGGCCCTCAGAATTGTTTGTATCATCGTCATTAATTGATGATGTGTCCCCTTGACACATGTGGAAAATAATTGTACTAAATGTGTTAACATGGAAGTTGATGTGTATTATTAATTTGTATTATTATTTTAATTTCTATTGTTTTTATTATTTTATTTTCACTAGTCTCTATCAATTGATAAAACCCAAAGTTCATGGTGATTGACAAAATGCAATTCGCATAATTTATTTGGGTCAATTAATTGGATTTCAGGGTTTTAGTTTCATGGCACACCATTTGCTCATTTGTCATTACAGGAACTCAATATTGAAAAAACTCAAAATTCATGATGATTAATGTAACCTAGGTAAAAAAAATCAAGTGAGTTAATGGGAATATTGAGAGAAAAACTCAAAATTCATGATGATTAATGTAACCTAGGTAAAAAAAAATCAAGTGAGTTAATGGGAATATTGAGAGTCAATTATAAGGATTTATCAAGTGAGTTAGTGGGAATATTGAGAGTCAATTATAAGGATATCAAGATATAAGCATTTTCGTAAATCAAGTGAGTTAATGGGAATATTGAGAGTCAATTATAAGGATTTATCAAGTGAGTTAGTGGGAATATTGAGAGTCAATTATAAGGATTTCAAGGTATTGAGAGTCAATTATAAAGATATCAAGATATGAGCATTTTCGTAAATCAAGTGAGTTAATGGGAATATTGAGAGTCAATTATAAGGATTTCAAGGTATTGAGAGTCAATTATAAAGATATCAAGATATGAGCATTTTCGTTTTGGGTTTTAATTTTTTTTCAAACAACCGAGGGACTCATCATCATTAAATGGCACAATGATAGAATGTAGTGGTTTTGTTTATTTAATTTTTTTTTTACCTTTACATTCATACAAAAGATTAACTTGGTACCAACAATCCATACTTCTAATGGTTTTAAGCACAAATTGTAATTAGTATCCCAAACAATATAAAAACCTCATATTACAATTCCACAGTGCATGTAGGACAATGAATTAAACTCGAAGATCAACGACAAAATTTACCCACGAATTAAATCAACAACTCTTGAGAACTATCTTCCAAGGGCTATATACTGAGTTTTAGAAGGCCAAATAAAGTGACAAATAGCTCGTTCGAAAGTTGGATATGTGAGGAATATTTTGGAAATTTTATTTTTTCCAAATAGGTAATAGAAATTCTCGAAAACAATGTTTAAAAAGGACCCACAAATTTGTTTAAAAAGTTTAAAAAGACCAAGATATTTAAGAGAGAGATAAAACTTAATAGTCTAGATTTATTATTTAAGTTTATATGGTGTAATTTTAGTTAGAAATGCATTGAGTGTTGAAATTATATTTGATTGGATTTTATTACTAGATTTATTTAAATAATATTTTGTAAATTATACAAGTATTTTGAATAAGTTTGTAAGTTAAAGATTATATACAAAATAAAATAATAGGTATTCAATATTAGGATTTTGCAAATGATTAGTTTCTATATGGATGGTTTTTAGGAAAGTAAACATAATTATAATCATAAATAAGCAAGAAATTTAATTAATATTTTTTATATTAATTCATTTCTATTGTTTGAGAAATAATCCTTTTAATGATAATATTAAAGAGTTTATTACTAAAGATGTAAATATCAATAATTACATTTTTTTTTAAAATCGTGCTAGTAGAAAAAGAAGGGTAAAAAATTAGAAAAAGAGAAAAGATGTTACCATAAAATGGTTTAGAAATATATTATTTTTATTAAATAACGTTTTTTAAGAAAGAATATGTAAAGATGAGTAAGAAGAGGAAAGTAGTAGCAACCAAAGAAAAAAGCAAATATTAATTATAAAAGACTACTTTTTCTATGGTTTACGGGTTCGAAACCTTGTTATCAAGATTAAATATTTCTATGAGTCTGAGTATAATCTTGAAATACTCGGGATTGGAAATCCAAGGAAGGACTTGTGCATTTCTATCAAGGATACATGAAGGATTGATGACCAAGAGCAAAAGAAGAGGACAACTCACACACTATCTTGGACTTCTACTTATAACTTATTATCTCAAAAGGATGGAATTATATACTGCAAATTGCATATTGCTATCAGTTCACTAGAAACTTGATACCCTATTAGCATTTGGTGAATCTTAGCCTTGATGATTAAGTATCGTATAACAACATCTCTATGCATTGTATTTGTTCTAATTTATTCAATTTTATGAGTAATTCTTTTGGATTTATTAATTGTTAATGAATTAAATATGAAGAAGCATATACTTGTTAATAGAATAATCCCTTACCAATTTAACTAGTTGTGTGTATGTGCCTCAAAAGTTATTATGCATTCTAAATTTCTTATAATTACTTGATAACTTATATTTCTATATTTTTATCTTATTCCAAATAGATCTATATGTATGTTATCGAGATACGTTAAATAAATTTTTCAAATTTTTTTTAATTCTAATAGATTAGGATTGCATTTAGGATTTAGGAAAGCTTAAATGGAAGTCTCATTTCAAGGACCAATCTAGTTAGTGGAAATATGGCCCATCTAGTAGTGGAAATCACGATACCAAACTAATATAGGCCTAATCAATGCCTTGATCGCATGATGATCCCATGTTATAGGAGGAATTCTTCCTCCTATCAACAACTAGCACTAGAAGGATGATAGATGACAAGTTGACCCTATGGAGTTATTGTTTTTAATGTCTTTTAATTATTAATAGATCCTTACCAAACCCCGTTATGGAGATGTATTTTTGTTTCTATATCATGTAACACTGCTTTAAGGATAAACGCTTTCCAAAAGTCAAATTTGATGGTGAGAGTGAAACACCTACATTTGAACATGTGTTTTGATTTATTCAAAATTTTATTTCTCATAATATTCTTAATCAAGGTACCATGTATAGGTTTTTCACTTTTATTCTCAAGGTTAGGTTAAGATTTTGATACATTTTTGGCCACCTATTTTCATATATTGGAACAATCTTTAGATGATTTTTTTATTTTCTTTTGAGAATCATGATTGTGATAAATTATGTGATGAACTGCAAGATCTTAAAAAATAACAAGATGAATCAACAGAAAGATGTTTTATAAGGTGTATACATTTTTATATAGATTTCCTTAGAATTATATGTTTTCTATCAATGAATGGTTCTATATCATATTGCTCTTTCTAATGAACAAGATGAACTAGTCATTAATAAATCTAAATTAATGTAGTGACGATGTGGTTTTAAATCATGAGCATTCATAAATTATCATTGAACAATCAATTTTGGTTTCTTTATTCACTTTAAATGATATGAATCAAGGATAACATGTAATTTCATAATAACTATATGTGATCTCTAATAAGCTTATTCCACCTACATTTCATCTTGACGAATAATGTAACTTTTGTACAGAGTTCAAATATAGGATTCTTTGAGAAAACACAAGACGAAACTTTTCTTAGAAAAGAATGAGGTTGTTAAATTTTTTAGAACATGACAATAACCTTGGAATTTAAAGAAACTAAATTAAATATTGCTAGAAAAGAATGAGGTTGTTAAATTTTTTAGAACATGACAATGACCTTGGAATTTAAAGAAACTAAATTAAATATTGCTAATCATGATTGTGATTCACAATTTAGACCACTCGTGAATGCATTTATGAAAGAAGTTTCTTGTGAATATGTTTCATTTCCTAGAGAAGCATTTCATTATCTTACTCCTTCCACTTATTATTCTTTGTACCTTGATATGTTTTATGGTTTTGTTACGCAAGTGATTAGATCCTTTGAATTTCTATCATACATGGTTAGACTCTTACAAAATAGAAGATGTTAATAACTTATATATAGGATGCATAAAGGATGAAACTTTTTCCCACGAATATTTTAGATTTAAGCCTTCTATGTGGGAAGAAGGAATTTTGATATTAAACATATTTCAAACATTATCTTCTATTGATTAAATGACATGACATCTATGATTAGTAAAGATTTTTTATTTTCAAGTAACCAACTAGATAGATAGAAAGCTTTAGTAAAAAAATGATGTTAATGGTTTATGTCCTATTACTAACAAAATACCTTATTCAATATTGCAGCAATTTTATGCACATTTTTTTATCCCACCAACTCACTTCTAGTTGTTATTCATGTGAATTATGAATATAGAAAAACTTTCCCAAAAAAATAAGGCACTTGAGTTTCAAGGATGGTTGTGTCAAGCATTCAATATTCTTCGACCTTTGAACTAGTAATAACATCAATACTTTTCCGGGAGTTATTATTTATGAGTCATTTGTATATAATTTTCATCAAGTATGTTACTCATCTATCAATCCCTTCTAACAGTTACATTCATTTTATATATTATGACATAATATAAACATTGTTGGATCAATATTCCAATAGATTTAATGTAAATAATAATAATATTGTCTTGCTTATGATAGATATAATGCCTAGTAATAGAATTCCTTCATTTCTTTACATTAATGACTCCACCTACTATTGATAATTTGTGATGTAAATGTACATGGTTAGATCAATCTTTCCAATAATATTTCTGGTAAATAATAATAATGTTATCTTAATAATGATTGACAGAATGCTTACTAATATAATTCTTTTATTTCTTTACATTAGTTCCAACATCTTATGTTGATAATTTGTGATATACATGTGATTGCAGGTAAATAATAATAATGTTATCTTAATTATGATGGACAGAATGCTTACTAATATAATTCTTTTATTTCTTTACATTAGTTCCAACATCTTATGTTGATAATTTGTGATATACATGTGATTGCAGGTTTGGATTTGCATGAATGATTGCATTCCATTTTGATTTTAAATAGTTTATTTTCATCCAATATAGGGTTAAGTAGGATAGGAGTAGAGAAGATAAGATTATCTAATTTTGTTTCTTAGTTGTTTCTACAAGATTTTCTTTTGTTCTTGTTATTTATATTTTTTTTAATAGACTACTTAAACATAGTATAAACATATTGGTTTCAGACCAATTTTTTCTTTACTCTTGATTATTTCTAATAAAATAACTTGTTAGTTGAATAGTAAAAGATTTTCATGAATGAGAGAGAAATGAAATAAAATTTTGCATGTTAAATGTTTTATGTGGAAGAACTTTTTGTGTGAAGTCATTTGGAAAAAAGGTTAACACATAATTGAAAACTCTCAGATATTGTTTCTCTATGTATTTGGATTAGTTTTTTTTTCATTTTTCATACTTTCAATTGATAGATTATCATTTTACAAAATGTAGAGTTAATATAGTTTTCTTTAATTCAGTAAAAAAAATTAAATGATAATGAACACTTAAAGATTTCAAATTCGATATCCACTTCCCAATTACATTGTGATTGGAAATTGCTTCCTTAATCTGATTTTCTTTCAATTTTGTTGTCTTATACATAGTTAGTAAAAGTTTGAGTGTTAGAATTGTTTCTATCTTTCGTTAACACTACTTCAATACTTTTTGTACTTTGATCCTTTCTTAGGTTTAGAGTCACATAAATGAATGCACTTGCTTCAAACATTTTCTCAGTTTGCTTTCATCCAACATGTTTTAGTATAGGTTGGCATAATGATATTTATTAGATTTTTCTTCCCGAATTTTTGCTTGGAATTAATTTAGTTGAGTTGGCCAAATTTTGTTTATTGATTTAATTTTGATATTTTTCATTTTTCTACTTTTAACGAACTCAACTTCGATATAAAGATGTGCCTATATGTTTATGGTTATCTAATATAGATTGAGATAGATGATCAACTCTCATTTCTTTTATCGTACTTATTTTATATCAACACACTTTCATAAATAATTAACAATCTTAAATTTTTGCCCATAATTTTTTTACTCTTTGAAAAGGTGTTAGATTATCACATCTTTTAAATAACAAGATGACTTTGTTCCAAATAAATTATGAGTTATTCACTGAATAACTTTGAAATAGGTACATGAAGCATGCATTTATCATTTTGTGATGGAAGAAAGATTCTTAAATTTTGAATTACTAATCACACTTTCATCTATGATTTAAAGGACAATATCATATATTTCTCATTAAAATACATTTCTGGGTTGAGATCATTTTTGGAACTTTCTTAATTATAACTGTTATATTGGTTTGATGTTTATTTCGTTTTTCTTTCTTTTCATTTAATTTAGACACGTCTTTATTTTTTCTAGTTACTCTTCTTGCTTTGCTTTTTCTTTTCTTGATTTGCTTTTTGATGCAGGAGCATCCAGGTAAGGGAATCATTATCAAGTGTTTGTCTTAGCCAAGGAGGACAAGTTAAAAGCCTTTTAATTTCATTTACGTTTAATGAATAAAATAGTGTCTAGTAACTAGTTTATTTTTTATTATTAGTTAAGGAATATTAGGAATAGTACAGTTAGGATAGTGTCATAGCAGTTACATTGTTTTGTCATTTTCTTAGCACATATTATAGGTGTCTGTTCATAAACAAAAGTATAATATTGTAACTCCTACAGTACAAGAAAACCCAGCATGATCATCTACTATGTAACTACAAAGAGTAATTGTATGGTAACCGAGAACAGTTTGAGTAACTATTTAAACACAACATAAAAACCAATGTAATACATCATGGAGGGGTTCAATACATGAGAAGAGAAATACAATACAAAGAGTAATTTCTTTCATCCGAAATATCTGAGTCCATCTGTAGTAGTTTGTTGTAACATTTGTTTACTTTTTCCCTTAGTCATTGAGTAAGAAATCTAAGCAAATACTAAGCGTTCCTACCTATTACATTTTTATTTCCTTTCTATAGAACAGAAAGTGAACAGTGAAATTAAACGAGCATTCCTGCACAAAGTTTGGCAGAAGACATATGGAGTTCCACAAGCGAAAGCCAATCACATTACGGGCAATTTGAAAAAGAATGAGAATGTAAACGCTGAGCAACAAACCCAAGACAGAGGTAAACAAAATATAAAGAAAATTTCCTACTAATTCTTTTTCATTACAAAAATATTTATATACATTCAACAGTCCTGAAATACCCATTAAAATAGTGGAAAGAATATTACGAAACAGCAGAACCCTAAGGGTGAGGGTTTGGTTGGCCACCGTCAAAAGCTGGACCATAATTACAATTACTCAGGCTATAAATGAAACCTGTTTACAAACTGGAACCGGGTTGCACAACAACAAAGAACACCGGATAGAGGAGAACTGGGACTTGCCCAGTAAACTGATAAAGGCCACTTAACAAAAACAAATTGACAATAGTAGCAGAGAACGGGCCTAGTGGAGCAAAGTCTGTTTTCATCGACCATGTCAGTGAACGAACCGTCACCTGCACAAGCAAACCAACGGAGGACCGTTAGCCACATGCTAGCAAAGTAAAGCCAAGGAACAACATAAGAAGAAGAAAAATGAACGCGCTGTTAAGAAAATTGTTTTACCTAGAGAGTAATCGCATGGGAGGAGTGAAAGCCCATTGAGCCACAGCCAACGGTGAAGCCCTGAGACCAAGAAACAGACATTGTTAGAGCCAGAGGAAAATGAAGAAGGTAAGTAAATCATGGAGGAACAACTTACCTTAATAGAATTGCGAAGCTGAGGCCACTGTGATTGTGACCTGTAGAACACAGAAGAGGCATCCATTAATCAAAGCTAATAACTAGAAGAATTATAACGAAAGGAAAAAAGTGGAGCAGGTGAAAGTATAGTAACTGAGCAGACAGAAACAACAGTAACCCTCTTATACAGACGAGGAGAACCTTCATACCGTGCCCAAGTAACCGGGCAACAAAATCACAAGAACAAGTGAAGGTGTAAGACCAACAAACAACAAAAACCATAGTTGGGTGCATGCAGACCTTGCTACCAAACCCCATATTGTCGCAGCACAAACCCTCGACGCAGTAAAAACACAAGTGTAAAATGAAGAAATGACGAAGGACCAAGGCTTTTTGTGTTAACCAAGAGCGGGAAAACAATAACCGAGGTGAGTACACATCAATGAATTCCGACATAAATGCCATTCAACGCATATCGAGAACAATCCTATGATTAGTGCCTAATCAAATGTATTAAATCTCAAATCATTTACTAATCATTTAATCAACGATTAAAGCATTATTATATCATTGTTACACTTAATAAAGTGAAGTTGTGGGCTGGTCCCATCATAGTGGTATCAGAGCAGGATTTAGAGTTTTCCCGAGAGATGGAAGTTGGAAGACGAGGATGTGGAAGAGGTGCTCGGAGAGCAACAGATGAAGGATTGCGGGAGGAAATCAGGATCCTTACTACCCGTTTGGAGGCAGTTGAAGCAGGAAGGAGAAGGGATCCAGAGGTAGGAGATGACAGTGACGAAGAAGTTGTAGTGACAACAGATGGATCGGATGAAGAAGGGCCGGAAATGAGATTGTTGAGGTTGGTCCTATTGGCAAGGTATAAGCCTAAACTAAAAATTCCAAATTATGACAGCAACTTGTCCACAGAAGTTCTGTTGGATTGGATCAGTGAACTGGAAAAATATTTTGAGTGTGAAGAGGTCAGTGAAGATCGGAGAGTTAAGTTCGCTGCGACAAAGCTGAAGGGACATGCAGCCCTGTGGTGGGATAGTGTCTAATAGAGAGAAGGAGGATGAACAAGTTGCCAATAAAGAAATGGTCAAGGATGGTGGCCAAGTTGAAAGGCAGAGTTCTGCCCAAGGATTACTAGATTGCACTGCATTGGCAAGTGCAGAATTTGAAATAGAAAGGGATGGCAGTAAGAGAGTACACTGAAGAATTCTACTGGGTAAATTTAAGAGCTGGTTATATAGAGGACACCCCAGAGAAAACATCAAGGTATGTAAATGGTTTGAGATTAGAAATATTAGATTAAATCAGCATTCTTTCCCCAAAAAACATAAAAGAGGCATACCAGAGTGCTATGAAGGCAGAGGAGAAGATCACTAGAAAACAAAATGCTAGGAGAGGACGGGGAACCAATAGAGGAAGAGTACAATCTTATGGCAGAGGGAAAACTGCCAGCAATAGTGAAGAAGGCAGCGGTTCCAAAACTTCTGGGACGGTAGAAAAAGGTGACAGCACTAGAGGTGGTAGGCCATATCAGCGAGGAAGAGGAAATAGGCGAGGCAGAGGAGCTAAATATCAGTGCTAGAGGTGCCACAAGTGGGGGCATAGATCTTTTGACTGTCATGAAGCAAAACAAGCTAGACAAAGAGGTGTGTATGTCACACAGCCAGAGGACACAGAGGCACCTCCCTAAGAAGCAAAAAATGTACCAAAAACAGGGGAAGCCTTAGTTTTGAACAAAGTGTTGCTGAAACCAGCCAAAGAAACAGCTAAACAAACTCAAAGGAAAGCATTGTTCCGGACAGTTTGTAAGTGACACGGAAAATGCTGTAAGTTGATTATCAATAGTGGGAGCATAGATAATCTAGTTGCCACAGAAATGGTAGAGAAGTTGGGGTTGAAGTGATTGAAGCATCCCACTCCTTACAAGGTATCATGTCTGCAAAAAGGCCATCAGCTATTGGTGGATGAATAGTGTGAAGTTGAGTTCCATATTGTCAGATATAAGGATAAGGTTATTTATGATATAATGCCAATGGATGTATGTCATATACTTCTAGGAAAGCCATGGCAGTATGAGAAGGTAGTGCATGACAAGAAGACAAACTGTTATAATTTTTTCAAAGATGGGATGAAGCACACACTTGTGCGCATCAAGGAAGAAGAGACAGCGAAAACAAGCGGGACGAGAGTGTTACTAATGGGTGGAAAACAGTTTTTGAAGCAGATTGAAGATAGTGAAGTGAGCTATGTTGTTGTAAGAAGAGCAAGGACGATGTTGCTACACACAGAGATATTAGATATGACTGTGGAAATTCAGCATATGCTACAAGATTTCAACGATATAGTAGTGGATGACTTACCAAATAAATTACCTCCCAAGAGAAGTATAAGTCATCATATTGACTTTATACCCAGAGCAAGTCTACCGAATAAGGCAGCATATCGGATGAGCCCCAAAGACAATGAGGAGATCAAAAAACAAGTGCAGGAATTGCTAGATAAAGGGCTGATAAGGGAGAGTTTGAGCCCCTGCGTAGTTCCAACAGTTCTTGCTCCCAAGAAAGGAGGAGAATGGTGAATGTGCACAGATTTGAGGGCCATCAATAAAATTACCATCAGGTACAGATTCCCACTGACATGGATGGACGACATGATGGACTGCCTGAGTGGGGCAGCATATTTTTCAAAGAT
This sequence comes from Pinus taeda, assembly GCA_000404065.3. Lineage (NCBI taxonomy): Eukaryota > Viridiplantae > Streptophyta > Pinopsida > Pinales > Pinaceae > Pinus > Pinus taeda. Next base: position 124,706 of record APFE030027104.1, read on the forward strand.
TGATCTAAAGAGTGGGTATCATCATATTCAAATCCGCGAAGGGGATGAGTGGAAGACAACCTTCAAAACCAATGAAGGATTGTATGAGTGGTTTCTAATGCCATTCGGACTGAGTAATGCACCTAGAACCTTTATGCGACTGATGAACGGAATGCTGAAAGAATGCATTGGAAAGTTTGTAATAGTGTACCTGGATGACATATTAATTCTCAGCAAGATGAGGGAGGAACACTTTTGACATGTTTGAAGTGTGCTGGAAAAATTGCAGCAGAATAAGGTGCTGATAAATCTGAAAAATAATGCACTTTTCTGCAGAAAGAATTGGTTTATCTAGGTTTTGTGATTGCAGAAAATGAGATGAAGATGGACCCAGAGAAGATTGCAACAATTGTCAACTGGTCATCCCCAAAAAGTCTGTTTGAGGTACATAGTTTTCATGGGCTGGCAAGTTTTTATCATAAATTTATAAGAAATTTCAGTGAAACCTGTGCACCTATGTTGGATACTATAAAGAAGGAAAGTCAACCTTTTTGTTGGACCGGGGCAGCAAAAAGGATTGTTCAGCTACTGAAGAAGAAGATCATAAAAAGACCAATCCTGAGATTGTTAAATTTTAAAAAGCTTTTTTAGGTTTGTTGTGATGCAAGTGGTACAGCCATTGGAGCTGTACTTAGCCAAGAAGACAAACCTGTTGCATTTTTTAGCGAGAAGTTGAATGAAAGCAGGCAGAAGTATTCATCCTACGACAAGGAATTCTATGTTTTTGTCCAAGCATTGAAGCATTGGAGACACTATCTGCTGGGGAATGAGTTTGTTTTATTCTCAGATAATTCTGCACTGCAATATGTGATGCAACAGCACAAGATAAATCACAAGCATGCTAAGTGGGTTGAATATTTGTAGAGTTTCACCTTTTTGTTGAAACACATCAGTGGGCAGGCCAACAAAGTGACAGATGCATTGAGCAGAAGAGCCTTGCTCTTGCAAGAGAGTACAATACAAGTGTTGGGCTTTGAGCATTTGAAAGACTTGTATCAGGCCGACACGGATTTTAAAGAGGCTTATGAAGCCTATCACAACCCTTTGCTAAGAAATAATAGTCCGTGGTTGGACTATAATTTGCAGGAGAAGTTATTGTTTAGAGGGGGATAGTTATGCATTCCCGATTGCTCAATGAAAGAGAATATCATTCGGGAGAAGCACAGTGGAGGTCTAGCCGGACATTTTGGCATAGACAAGACATTAGAGCAGCTCAGCCATTTTTATTACTGGCCAAAAATGCGAAGGGATGTGTAGAGATTTGTGACCAGATGTAAAGTGTGTCAGTTGGCAAAAGGACACAGTCAAAATATGGGACTCTACACGCCATTGCCCATTCCAAGTAGATCATGGGACTCAGACAGCTTGGACTTCATCTTGGGTCTACCAAGGACACAGTGGGGTTATGATTCGGTGATGGTAGTAGTAGACCGGTTTTCAAAGATGGTGCATTTCATCCCTTGCAGAAAAACCAGCGATGCCACTCACGTGGCCCACTTGTTCTTTACAGAGATCGTCAGGCTACATGGTCTACTTAAGTCCATTCTCTCCGACACGGATGTGAATTTTATAGGGCACTTTTGGTGCACCTTGTGGAAGAAGATGGACACACAGTTAACTTTCAGCTCTGCTTATCACCCGCAGACCGACGGACAAATAGAGGTGGTAAACAGAAGTCTAGGGAACCTACTACGAGTTTGATTGGTGAAAATTTGCGAATGTGGGATCGAGTACTTGCCTAGGCAGAGTTTTCTTATAACGACTCGCCCAATCGCAACACGGGTTACGGTCCTTTTCAGATCTTATATGGCATGCATCCTTGTAGAGTGCACGAATTACGAGATCTAGGACAGCAGGAAAGACAGAATGTTGATGGGGAAGATTTCGCTAAAGCGACGAATGATTTACACGAGCAGGTGAAAATAAAGTTGCAGGATAGCAGTCAAAATATAAACACCGAGCAAATTTGAAATGGAGAGAGGTGCAGTTTAATGTGGGGGATGAAGTCCTCACACATTTGCACAAGGAGCGTTTTCCGAAGGGTGCATATAACAAGCTGAAGTACAAAAAAATAGGCCCTTGCAAAGTTCTCCGAAAATTTTCAACAAATGCTTATGAACTACAGCGACCACCAGAAATAGGCATCTCGCCCATCTTTAATGTGGCAGACCTGTTTCCATACATTGTTGATCTAGAGGAAGACAGTACCACATGGCCTACACAGGACACACAGGAAGGAAGTGATACTCGGATGAGACAAATTCCTTACGCTCAACCCCTCAAGATCGAGAGGATCCTCGACACTCAGGTGGCCAAGCGAACTCAACGAAAAGAGTATTTGCAATATCTGATCAAGTGGAAGAACCGTCCTATTGAGGACAGTTCGTGGCTTAACATTAGACAGATAGAGCATGCGGGTTATTCAGTCGAGAAGCTCATGGACCGAAGTCATGAATTTTTCTTCCCACAAGAGCCTGATGTAGGAGCATCTAGCTAAGGGCATCATGACCAAGTGTTGGTCTCAGCCAAGGAGGACAGGTTCAAAGTCTTTTAATTTCACTTACATTTAATGAATAAAACAGTCTCTAAGAACTAGTTTATTTTATTATTATTAGTTAAGGAATATTAGGAACAGTATAGTTAGGATAGTGTCATAGCAGTTACATTGTTTTGTCATTTTCTTAGCCCATCTTACGTGTGTTTGTTCATAAACAAAAGTATAATATTGTAACTCCTACAATACAAGAAAACCCAGCATGATCATCGACTATGTAATTACAAAGAGTAACTGTATGGTAACCGAGAATAGTTTGAGTAACTCTTTAAATACAACATAAAAACTAATGTAATACATCATGGATGGGTTTAGTACATGAGAAGAGAAATATAATACAAAGAGTAATTTCTTTCATCTGAAATATCTGAGTCCATCTGTAGCAGTTTGTTGTAACATTTAGTTACTTTTTCCCTTAGTCATTGAGTAAGAAAGCTAAGCAAATACTAAGTGCTCCTACCTATTACATTTTTATTTCCTTTTTATAGAATAGAAAGTGAACAATGAAATTAAACGAGCATTCTAGCACGGAGTTTGGCAGCAAACATACGAAGTTCCACAAGCGAAAGCCAATCACATTATAGGCAGTTTGAAAAAGAAGGAGAATGCAAATGCTGAACAACGACCCCAAGACAGAGGTAAACAAAATATAAAGAAAATTTCCTGGCTAATTCTTTTTCATTACAAAAATATTTGTATACATTCAATAGTCCTGAAATACCCATTAAAACGGCGGAAAGAATATTACGAAACAGCAGAACCCTAAGGGTGAGGGTCTGGTCGACCACTGTTAAAAGGTGGACCATAATTACAATTACTCAGGATATAAATGAAAGCCCATATACACATTGGAACCGGGTTGCACAACAGCAAAGAACACCGGCCGGAGGAGAATTGGGACTTGCCCAATAAACTGACAGAGGCCACTTAACAAAAACAAATTGACAACAGTAGGAGAGAACAAGCCTACCGGAGCAAAGCCCATAGCAGTTTCATCGACCACGTTGGTGAACGAACCCTCACTTGCACAAGCAAACCAACGGAGGACCGTTAGCCACATGCTAGCAAAGTAAAGCCAAGGAACAACATAAGAAGAAGAAAATTGAATGCACTGTTAAGAAAATTGTTTTACCTGGAGAGTAGTCCCATGGGAGGAGTGAAACCCCACTGAGCCACAACCAACGGTGAAGCTTTGAGACCAAGGAGTAGACATTGTTAGAACCAGAGGAAAACGAAGAAGGTAAGTAAATCATGGAGGAACAGCTTACCTTAACAGAACTGCGAAGCCGAGGAGACCACCATGACCGTGACCTATAGAACGCAGAATAGGCATCCATTAATCAAAGCTAATAACGAGAAGAATTATAACGAAAAGAAAATAGTGGAGCAGGGGAAAGTATAGTAACTAAGGAGACAGAAACCGCAGTAACCCTCTTATACAGAGGAGGAGAACCTCCATACTGTACCCAAGTAATCGGGCAACGAAATCACAAGAACCAGCGAAGGTGTAACGCCAACAAACAACAGAAACCATAGCTGGGCACATGCAGACCCTGCTACCAAACCCCATATTGTCGCAGCACAAACCCTCACTACGAGTCCAAACCCTCAGCGCAGCAAAAACACAAGTGTAAAATGAAGAAATGATGAAGGACCAAGGGTTTTTGCGTTAACCAAGAGCGGGGGAAACAGTAACCGAGGCGGGTACACATCAATGAATTCCGACATAAATGCCATTCAACGCATATCAAGAACAATCCTATGACTAGTGCCTAATCAATTGTATTAAACCTCAAATCACTTATTAATCATTCAATCAAAAATTAAAACATTGTTATATCATTGTTAAACTTAATACAGTGAAGTTGCAAGTTGGTCCCATCACTTTTTTTTAAGTGGATTTTTCTTGGTTATATAATTTTTCTAGTTGAATAACTTAACCATGTTTAAAAGTAATTTTTCATGGAAAAATCTTAATTAAGCTCTAAAAAACAAGATCGGAAAAGAGAATAAACTATGAATAAGCACCACTATATTTAAAAGGATTACATTTCTTCGCCAATTAACTAATAATTTATGAAGCTCTTAATTTTAATCCACAAGAATATTTCTAGAAATGAATTATTTTGAATGCCTACGAGAATTTTCTCAGACACTTTTTCTCTTTTTCTCATATTGTCGTATTCTTATAAGGTCGCATTCTCATTTCAATATTGGAAGGAGATTAAAGAAATCATGATTATTGAAAGTACTTTAATTGAAAATTAATTGTGTAAACGAGTTGCATATATTGTGAGAAATGATTGTTTTATTTTCTAAGAGTAAACTGCTCTTTTTCATAGCTACGTCTGAGACAATGATGCATCATTGTGGGAAGAGATTGAATTCGTTGTTACAGGGAAGTAAAACTCTTTTTCCGCTAATGGTTTCTTATCGTTTTTTAATCATATACCTTCTTGATATTTGAAATATTGGTTGCTTAATTAAGACTAACAAACGATAATCACTATTACTTCAACATGATCCATAAAAGATCTTGTGTCTCGTTGTAAGTAAAATGCATGTGTCATAAAAGATCTTGTGTCTCGTCGTAAGTAAAATGCATGTGTCATATTCAAGTAAAATTAGAGTTAAGGAAATAAAGATGATTATTTTTTTTAATGATGGTAAACAAATTGAATTATCCTAGAGAGTAAGGACATAGATAAGAAGGAAATGAGAAGATGAGGGAAATATTGAATTGATATGAGCTTAGAAATTAGGGTTTATTTGTCTCATTTTAGCACCTCTCACAATTTTGGATTACTTTTGTTTCTTCTCTTCTATGTGTGGCTTATTAAGGGTTTTTTTTGGACAATTTCCTTGGATCTTAATAGCTTTCATGATGAGTATTTTGTTAGTCATTTTTAATTTTTTTAAGATTAATTGTATTACTCTTCATGTCCATATTTTAAATCTTATACAATGTTGGAAATTTTATTGTTCATCTTAGATTTTATTTCTAATCTAGAGATTTTATTTTTATTTTTACATCATGTTGGTTAGTTGACCATTCTCTACTTTTACAATTAGGTTTTCTCAAGTTCTTATTTTCCTTGTTTTTATTAGTTTTCTTGTTTTATTTAGCCATTAAAATCTATGTCGGAATTTATTAATCATACACAAATGGAATTGGTGAGATTTGTGTTATTATTTGATGACTATCAATATCGTAAAAGAAAAGCATCATACTTTATTATATTTTCAAATTTATTGACCTATGGTTAACATTTCTACATTTGGGGTGGAACAAGTGTGTTTCCAAGGATTTTGTTGGAAATATTGTTTTCATTGATGTGAAATATATGAGGAGACTAGATACGTCCAAGATAAATATTGTAGAAAATATTTGTTTTGGACATTTGATGCCTAGTTTGGATATTTGAAGACATTTTTACTCTAATTTCATACACAAAATTGGAGCATAAGATATATGGTAGGAAACATGATTTCAAGATCTTTCAAGTAATATGAATGATTTCAAGATGGAACTCCCTCTAACTCTATAAGAATGGTAAGATATGCAATATTTTGTAAGGATGACCTATCCAAAGTCAGGTATACTCACCCAACTGTTGTATCCTAATTCGGTTCTCTTCAAAAACTCAGTTACCTCCATAAAATCCATATCGCATAAACCTTTATATTATTTCTACTAGTCTTACTCGACCTCCTTATATCATATCTTACTCCTTATAGTTGACTGCTAGTCACACCAAAAGGGTTAATCAGCTAATCAAATTAAAACAAAACTTTAACTATAAAAAGTGATATCAGTGACATAAATGACTTTATTTAAGTAATGTTGCATATCAATAAGAATGTGTGTATTATTGTTATTATTTATTTGTTTCAATATTATTATTCACATATAAAAATGTACACATATATTAGAGAGATTAGTGTAATGATCCATAAATTGTTGTGGATATTCCAATGGAAAGTTCATCACAAGAGATTTGATAATATTATATTAAAAATAAGAAATTCTACACTATTACAATTTTATTATATTTCTAGATCTATAGATTTTACTATAATTAGTGCATACAATTGAATGGAAATCATACAAAATATTGAGAACAAAAAAATAAAATTTCACACACACAAACACACACACACATAAGGCACAATATATTCTCTTAGAAACCCTTTCGGGAGAAAACCTAGCTAGAAGGTGAGGTCACTCTCCTCTCTTTCTCTGTTTGGAAATATTGCTGCAAGTACAAACAAGTATGGCTTGTGGCCCGTGGGATGCTACAATGCACAAATTCTCTCTGTGTTCTCTATCTCCTATCTCTCTTGGTTATTTTTGCTCAGCTATGGAACAAATTTACTCAAAGGAATGGAATGCCTTTTCCTACTAGTGGTCGGGTTATAACACAACATGATAGCCCACTACTCGTTAAGTTTGACTACCTCAACTCTTAACCAAAGTTACAATATAAACTCTTCTAGAGTCTTTTACATCACAATCACATGGCTAGACCCTTTTCCAATGGAGGCTCACATGACATCCTCTTGAACCATGGTGGTGAAAACAAGAAGGTCAACTTTTAAGTGGCATAACTTTTGCATACGGACTTTAATTGATGCACTTCTTGCGTCGTTGGAAATATACTTGTTTGTAGAATAACATGAAAATGTGAATCAATAAATCCACAAAGTGTTACCCCAAAAAAACATCATTTGATGACTCAAAATGCTGTGAGATCTTTTTGGACCCCATTTTGCTAAACTAGGCCCCACCGATAAAAATGGTCTCGTGAGCTAGTTCCTCCACTTTATTCACACTAAATGTATTAAGATGAATGAAAAACAAAAAATGATCAAATCTAGATCATCTAAGAAATAATCAAATGATTAACATCACTAACTAAATATCATAATAATATATAACAATAAACATGATTAACAATTATAATCATAACTAAAGTGTCCATTAAAAGAGGAAAAGTGTCCATGGGAATGTATATAAAGATGCATTATAATAAGCTTATTTAAGGGTAATCATGTTAACTAATATTCGTTAATTAATGCATGTATTAAATTACAACAACATAATCTTATCCAATTAAATAGTGGTAAAATCATGTCATGTTATATGAGGTCAAAATAAAAATATTAAGTTAAACAAATTTCACATTACCAATTTCAAAAATTCTTTTATTTGAGTATGGCTAATGCTTATAAATTATCATTAAATAAATTCACTTTATTTTATGCCAATTATATCGAGTTAAAGGATTTATAGAAAATTTATGAAAGTTGATTTTAATTTTCTAACTCAATATGTTTTCTTCTAATTGGATTGGTTAAAATTCTGAGTAAATTTTATCTTTAGAGTTATATATATAAAATATAAGTATAAAATTTGTATTCAAATTAAGAATAACATGTTAAATGTTGTTGTGTAAACAATAGGAAGTATCAATTTTAATGTGTAAACTATCATGGATATTTCATTCGATAGTTCATCACAATAGATCTAATAATATTATATTAAAAATTTTATATTCTACACTATTATAGTTTTATTAAACTTTAAGACGTGTATATTTAACTCTCATTAGTGCATGCATATGAATGGAACAACAAAATAAGAACACACACAATACACGAGATATGCTCTCTAGGAAACCCTTTCAGGACAATACCCAGCTGAAACGTGATGTCACTTCGCTCTCCTTCTGCCATTAAGCCACCCAACAGCTGCCCCTTTGATATCAATAAGAGTCGTTGGCTAAAAACAATTTGAACTCTTAGATCTCATCGGGCTTGCAGGTTGGCTGGAAATTTTGAAAGCCTTCTCCACCCGATGATTATCACTAGCTCCATCTATTTATTTAAGAAAAAAAAGGTCAATTTACCTTAAGAGTGGGCTAATTTAACTATGTAAATTAATCTAGCTGTGGATTTGTTTTGAAATGTGAAAAATTAAAGTCACGCCTCTGAAATGTATTTCGGAATTTATGATTTTTGCTATAATTTGAAGGTTTTACCGAGATTTACAGGAGGAAGGAAACCACCAAAAAAAAATTAAGTCAATTTGTAAATAAACATAAGGTATGTAAATGGATTCTTTACCAAATAATTTTTCCTCGAATTATTCTGAGATGACATTAACGAAATGACGTAAAGAGAGTAAATTTACTAGAATTTATTTATGGGTGATGATGTAATATTAAACACTAAATTTCATCTTCTTTACGAAGAGTTATGAATTGTGAATGGTTTAAAGAACAATATAATTAATTGTAGTGGATTAAAAAATCCGAACAAGAATTATTTTGATAAAAGAGTTATGTATGGACAAAACTATTCCAGTCATTCAAAACCCAAGAATGTGTGAATTCTTCAAGACCAAGTCAAAGGGAACATATTAAAGTTTTAATTATCCATCATATTTTTCTTTCAGTTAAAGAATAATTATTCGAAATAGTTACTTAAATTTTGTATATAAAGCCCTTGTTTCTCATTTGAGAGGAGGCTGGTGGCTTTTGAGGTTAGGAAACTTATATTTTAATGCTCTGAATGCACTTAATGCACCAACTAGATCCGGATGCCTCCTATAATTTATGTTATGAATTTATTATATTTAACATTTTTCTTTGTTTGTTTTAATTATTTTGCATTCTCGTTTACTGATCTGAATTAGTAGTTGATTATTTTGACTGATCAATTATTTGAATTGTTATAATATAATCTAGTTTGATTGATTTCCAATCTGATATAAATACTATTATAGGAATACAAATTGATATGTTTATATGATTTCTGGTTTAATTAAATTTAAAATTAGTGATGTTGGTAATTTTATTGAAACCATTCATAATATAGATTATATTAATAATGTGTTTTATTGTTATTTTTATTAATTTTCTATGTCATAACTTATGCTGTTACAAGGGATTATATGTCACTTATACTTATTTTTTGTATGGAAAATGAGATAAAACAATATCTCATATTTCATTGTTCTATTACCTTCGATAAGTAATTTTTTGTTAACAATATAGATATGTTTATTTTCTTTTTATTTTTTTATTTTATATTTATTTAATAATATTATTCATGTTTCATTTTATTTTCATTATGGTGTTATATATTTGAATTACAAACTTAAAACTTGTTTTTTCTAAATTAGACTAATTCTATTGATGTAACAAAAATATTACAAGGAGGCACTAGCCTCTGCAAAGCAAACCCCAAATTATGCCATGTTTAACAACAAAAGAATGGAAAGAGATTGCCCGCAACGGGGAAACCAGTCCAAAACTATAAGTGTTCGCTGCCCTCGCAGGGTAACAGCATGTAATGCCAGAGTGGAACAGTTTTTTGAACTATCATCAAAATTAACAACACTGCATAAAAAACATCATAATAGACCCATAGTATTGGGAGCCGGGAGCCCAGAACCTGAAAAACATTGACCAGCTAGGTGTTGTTAGGACGAGGAGGTTCTTCCACTATCAGACACCTGTACGCCTCCATTTCATCTTCTGCATCTTGTTTATCTCTCGGAGTTTCTTCCATGTTCTTGAAGCGGCTTGGAGCGGTGCTTCCATGAGCTGTTTCACTGCTTCTGTCATCCCTGAGGTGCTTCCAGGGGCTTTTCTCTTGCTGGTGGTGTGTCCCGCCTGAGTATTGCGGGCTAGGTCTTCGGAGTTTTGTGGCTCCTCTCTAAATGCTACCAAGATAGTCGTTACGATGCACGAACGATCCAACGTGTAGTGGAATTGAAATTGAGCAGAATGTCTAGGCTGCAAAGAAGAGACAAAGGTAGCAGGAGGCTCGGGAGCAGGGTCAACAGGCTGAGGACCTACAGTCTGAGCCCGCTCTTGACCACTATGAGTGGTTGGGTAGTGGCAAGAGAAGTGAGTCATCGCCGGGGAGGATGAGTTAGAGGGGGATGAATCAGAGAGGGACAGGGGGGGCGGGGGGATTGATCTTCCTCTGCTGCTGCCCCTCCTGCAACCCATTCGATAATGCAAACAAGGCATGCTCACCTGGGCAAAATTGAGTGGATGAGGATAAGAAAGAGTGGTCAATGGAAGCAGAAGGACCTGTGATCAGCAGTTCAAAGCAGAGATTCAAGATCAAATAACGAGTCCGAAGGCAGCAAAGAAGACTCTACGAGAAATGAGCACCATCCACAATCTCAATGCAGCATAGAATGTGGTAGCGTCTCCCCTTGTCTTGCTCAAGCTCGACTCTGCAGCAGCAGGGAGACAATTGCAGTTCAAAGGAGGCGAAGTGAGGGGAAGACAGTCTGAAGCGGCCATCTTAAAACTCATATTGATGAAGCCTCAACTCATGCAGTATATTAATGTTCCATTAATATCGGTGGTGGCTTCCTGGATAAGCTTCTAAGTGGAAGCGTGGGTGGCCAGGTGGCCTCGCCACTTGCCAACCTGCATGCCTAAACACCTGCATCAAGGAGCACACTTAAAACTTATAATGGAGTTAATGATCTTTTATAGTCTATAAGTTTCATCTACTTCAAATCTTAACCATTCATCTTCCTTTAAAATACTCTCTTAAGTATAACTTAGCCACTTTTATTCGTTATTATAGAAAATATATTTAATAATATTAAATGTAGGGAATACCCCCTATGGATAGAGAGGGCCAATCTCTATCCTAAAGTGGGAGGTTCCTTAGATCCTCAGTGAATGTCTTCTTAAATTGTTCTTTGTCATTGTAACAACTTGTGAAGCAACACCAACAAATTTTACAAGTAAGCCCCATAATTGAATACACAAACACTATAAATAAAGGACATATCCATTCATTTGTACACAACCCAAGTGAGAAGAGATTTAAGGCCCCAAGAGGAGATGAGAAATATTTTTTTGGGTGATTCTTGGAGTCTAAATGTGCAAGCAAAAATGTGACTTATGGGATGAACAAACTATCTTAGTATTTTCGCTATAAATTTTATTCTAGGATGTTTCAGAATATTAAACTTCAAGGATGCTAATAGAAGATCTTCTTGTAACCGTGCTTAAAATTTTAGACCTTGGTTCACTATAATTCAAAGATATCGTCTAAGGAATTTAGGCTTTATGAATTCTCATTAAAGAGATCATCTTGGCATTTTCACTATATCTTTTGTCTTGGGATATTTTAGAATGTGAAACTTGGAGGATACACATATATGATATTCATGTACCCGTGGTTAAAATTTAAAACCTCAGTTAGCTATAATTTTGGAGACATGGTCTAAGGAATTAGGCTTCCTGAATTCTCATAAAATCTACTTCAAATAGGTCAGCTTGGTGTTTTTTATATAATGTTCTTTCTTTGAGGTTTTAGTTTGTGAAATATGGAAGAGACATAGAAGCGATATCAATGTGCTTGTGGTAGAAATTTTAGACCTTATTTCACTGTACTTATGGAGATATGATATTAGGGATTTAGTGTGCATACATTCTCTTCAAACATGCTTCAAACAGGACAACTTGTCAATTTTGCTACAACATTCCTTTTGAGATGTTTTAATTGTGAAATCTACGACAGAAAGAGAAGAGATATGTAAGTACATATCGTAGAAGTTTTAGCACTATATTTGCCTAATTGAATATGTGACATGTTGTGTATGTTAGTTCTTTGGAAGAAGCCAAAAGAAACATGTTTTGGGACAAGTAAACTGGTGAAGGAATAAGCATCAAGTAGAATCGATGAATGCATAAGAAATTAATAGGACTCGTGAAGGGAAAAGGCAATTAATAGACCTAGTGAAGGAGGAAGTAACAAACAGACTTGGTGAACAAAGATTTAGCTAACATACATTGTGAAGAAGTAAGAAAACTTAATGAAGTAGGTTGGTTTATATGAATATTTGTAGTAGAGGATTGGTGTCTCCTATAGGCTTGTGCCTAAAAGCAGCAGAGGATATTGATATCTCGTGTTGTTTGACTCTTACAAAATGATAGAGAAGATTGGTGTCTCTTGTAAGTTGGTTCCTACAAAGAAGTAGACAGGATTGGTATCTCATGTAGATTAGTGCCTACAAGGGAATGCGGTGTCTCTTGTAGTTTATTGCATACAAAGTAACCAAAGGGATTGACGTCTCTTGTAGGTTGGTGCCTAGAATATCTTTCATATAAAGAAGTTGTGATGTTTTCTTCGATAAAAGTTTCTACATATAACTTGTGTTACTTGTTTAGTTTATGAGATTGATGATTAATGATGTTTCACTAGCTTTAAATAAGTAAAAAATTTCATTATACTAATTCAACCCCCACCCCCCGCCCCCCAATGTATAATTGTGAATCTAATAGAATTATATCCATAACTCTATCACATTAGACCTTAGATTTCATACCAATCTTTTCTTTTTAGCTCCACTCACCTCACATTAAATAGTTCATAAGTGGAATTATTGTTTGTGGGAATAACCTTAGGCTAAAATTTTGAGAGAGATTAATTTTCCAAGAAAATTGAAATAATTCTCATATCTCCATCCCTATTCACCTAATTACAAATTAAATTATATATATAAATTTGAAGGGTTATTAGAAAAAAGAAGTTAAAAACACTATGATTAGTGTGGGAAATGCAAGTAAATCTATTGGGTCTATGGATATTTGTTGGTAATGGGTCCATACTTGTATGGTAGTAAGGCACCTTCATCATGGGTATGGACACTCATGAGAAGAGAAGCAATGTTGGATCAAAGAGAGATGAGGAACACATGTAGGCAATTGTTTACTTACCCGTAATGAAATCCCAAGTTCACATCCTAATAAATCATATGTGGATTGAAAGATAAGGAAAATTAACCTCATAAATTGGCTCGAAGAGATGGCCTATTGATTACTTGATGTTCAATATTTAGTGGGAATTGAATTCATGAAGACATGGTGGTACCCATAACTACTAACAATAATAAATTCTTATGGGCATTTCAACTTATCTTTAACATTAAGTATGAATAAGTATTTTGGGGAATATTAGATTGATAAATACTTCGAACAGTGTGTCGCCATGTGTTGAAAGCCCTAAAAAACCATCCCTTTTTATTTTTCTTATCTAACTAAATGAAAAGGGCCCCTCTATCAAATTTTGTTTTAATTCTTCTTCTTATGAATTTACTACATATTCTTTCACAGTATTTGGTTTTTAGGATTAGATATTTGATCTTCTTTTTGTTTTCAATTTGATAGGTCATGAATTGGTGTGTAATTTACTTTTGATGTGCTATGTTATAAAAATAAAATAAAATAAAATAATTAATTAATTAAATAAATAAATAAATAATTCTCTTAGTTTCACAATTTCTCAATTTCGAGGCCACCATCACCTTCTACTCATTGAGATCTTTTCAAAAATATAAATTTTTTGTAATTCTAAGCCTAGGACACAAAAGTATGCCCCTCACAAGTTTTTGTATTGTTGTTATATTCTAGTAATGTGGTATAAAATATGTCCCCTTAATCCACATGGGAAATATTTGTACTAAATGTGATGAACTACCAATGTATGCGATTGTATTTTTTTTATTATCTTTATTCAATTTTTAATTGATATTTTATTTTATTATTTAATTTATTTATTTATTTGTTTTTACTAGTCATTGTCAATTGATAGAATGTTGTATTGACGAAACTCAAAATTCATGATGATTGATAGAACTTGAACAACCAAATTTTTTTTGTTAGTTAATGGAAAGTCAAGTTTTAGGTACCTCACTTTTTGTTTTTCATTACAAAACCAAAATCACGATGATTAGCAAAACCCAAGTAATGAAATTTATCTACATCAGTTAAAGGAAATATAGAGTGTCAATTATCAATATATTTGGGTATCAAGCATTCTCAATTCAAGTTTTAATTTTTTCAGTATCGAGCATTCTCATTTCAAGTCTTAATTTTTCTAGTGACTTGATGACCGAATCACAAAAATTTGGTGGTACAATGACAAAATCTAGTGGTTTTATTTATTTATTTTATTTTTAGTTTTTCTTTTTCTTCATCATTGATGGGGTTCTTTTAATGAAAAAGTGGGGAAGGGTGCTAGTTACCATCACCCCACCTAGCTAAGAGGCTAGGGGATGTGGCATCATACCCCCACATTAAGTTTTATAACTGACATACTCCTACAATCTAGCCTGAGGCTATTTGTACGCAATTTCCTTCATTTCTGTCCCACACATTATAGAAACATTGAAATGCTACTGTCTCACTAGGACAGTCACTTCCCCACTTGAATGGTGACTCATTTAAATACATTTATATCTATGTTCCTCCTCCGAGTGTCAGTTCTCTTATCTGAAATTATGGGTCACCCATTCCCACTGGTTTCAATTCTTTCTTTGGCTCTAGTTAGCAAGAACTAGAGACTCTAGTTGACCCACTTATGTTTTCCTTAGCCAAACCTTGTCTCTCTAATTTGAATTCTAACCAGTACCTTCATAAACAACCAAGTTATCCTCCTCATCTAGAATTCTAGTGGTGCTTTCCATTTGGATTCCTAAATTATTGGCATGATCTAGATGTTTCCCTTCCACAACTCATCAAGTGTGCGTGTACATGATAACGTCGTGACTTGTGATACAAGATTCTACTACATGCTATAAAATATCCCCTATGGGCACTATACCCCTGCAACGAATGTCAGTGTGTTAGTCTTTGGTTTACTCTCATCTCTTTGTTTTATTATTGCTTTTGATATCTGATTTGCTACACTCACCTCCTTAACTTGTATTTTTCCTGTCGCCCTTTGTATACCAGCCATTCCACTCTTAATGCTTTTCACTCCTCCATATCCACTCTTGAAGCTCAGTATTCTTCCACTGGTTCCTCTCTCACTAGATGTTGTCTCTTTTTCCCAGCCTCCTTAGAAGGCTCAACAATTTCCCTCATCCATCATCACACTCTCACTGCTTCTATATGACATGTTGACTACCTTCCTTTATCTCTGACATATGGTTTCATTTGACTCTCTACTATCACCCCGTGTCCTTATATTCTCTTTTGTATCCTAGTCTAGCCTTTTGATATGCCCCATCAATAACCACGAATTTGTTGAGGGGAAGCCTACTATCGGGTGCGAACCCCTAGGAGACACACACATGCACACCACAAGCTTCAAGAATTATCTCCCAAGTTTTTGGACCTCACCTTGGGGCCCATCTAAGATGAGTTGGATTCTATGGAACAATCCAGTGGAAATAACTTTCATATATAGAGTTTCTTGTTGATATGGCCATGTGGGTGCTAGAAATTGGAGATACCCAAGGTCACTTTACCCAATACATGTACACCATCGATCTGTATTACCAATTGAAGTTCCTCCTTGGTAGAAATATAGTTGAACACTTTCATCACTAGGAAGACATCCTACACTCTCTAAGGCACCTTCATCATCACATGAGGAACATGGATGAACACTTGAGTTGCATTAAGGGACACCTTGGCATTCCTCCTTCAGTAGGTAACACCCCTAGCAACATTAAAGACCTTATTCATGATGTTGCTACCAACTCTCCTTTGCTTAGTTTTGCTATGCTCTAGTTTATTTTTCATTATTACTATTCAGTTCATTATCCTCACCAATTTAGCCCCTTTTTTAGTATATATATATTATATATATTTAGTCATTTTGTTGATCATGATTCCCTATGCCTCTCTGTGAATATTGCACTTTTGGTTATGGTTTGTTCTCCCTAGTGAAAGACTTACCTGTCATAACTAGTATATCATTATAAATTATATTTTAGAAGGTAATACAATATATACCCCACAAAGAAAAAGAAAAAGGAAATAAAGAATTTTTTCTGGCATGCTAACATAATGGCAATAGTCCATGCTTCTAATAGTTTCATAAATAAACTATTATTGGCAACAAAAGCAATATAAGCACCTCATGGTACAATTCCATAATGCATGTGGGATAATTAATCAAAGATGCAAATCAACGGCTAAAATCTACCCATGAATTAAATCACTCGCTATTGACTTCCATCTTCTAGGGGCCATATCGTGAGTTTCAAAATGCCAAATTAATTAAGAAATAACTTGTTGGAAAGATGGGAATGTAAGGAGCATTTTGAGAAAATTATTTTTTCCAAATAAATAAAAAGAACTTTAGGGAAAAAATGGTGTAACCCAGCCCAATGGCCCACGCTTTACACGTTGGAAAGGGTATACGTGTCAATATAAAATCTTTAGTTACCCTGTGTGGTGATCGTCCGCGGGATTTTTACATTAAGGTTGGTAGCTAGAGTTATTATTGGCACTTAATGCACTGTCCTCCCGCCTCGAACTTGCCTCCGCTTATTCTTCGTGCCAAAACCCTGGTCCTTGTGGTTGTTCGGGATTATTCTTCCGCTTCCTTCACGCTCAAAGTTCTTTGGTGAGGGTTTCTTGGGCTCCCTCTGTGGAACGCCGTCTGCTCTGCTAAGTTTAGTGTTTGCAACCTTCTGCTAATGATAATCCTCGAACTCTTCTATGCTCGGCTTGCCTGTAAACGTAAGGAAAATGCTGCTCGAAAATGGTTGTTGTTCGGCTCTGAATTGTGGTTCGAAACTGGTAAGTTTAATTGCTCATTCTCCTTATGCATGCACGTGTTCTGTAAAATATTCCCAATGTTTGTTTGCTTGCTGTAACTTGTTGATGGTCTGCAAGCGCGTCTTCGTAATTGGGTCAGGGTTTTTATGGTAGATTCTGGATGTTTGATGTGACTTTGTTGCAATTCCTGAACTCCTGTTATGTCCTTGCTCGAATCTGGTTCAAACTTCACATTTATTGTTGTTCTAGGTTCTCATTCTGCAGCAATGGTGTTTGTCCTGAGCACAGGACCACTTTGGCGGTCGTTCGTCGTTGGAAACAGGTATTACCTCCTGTCCCTGCTTCAATTTTACTTGGCTTCTTTTATCGTGACTTACCCTCCTGGCTCCTTTGGTCTACAGTCGTTCAACTTGTCCGGGACGTCGCTATGGTTAACTTCGGCTTCATTAACTTAGGTATTTCCTGGTCTTTTCATTCTCCGCACGCATTGGTACATTTGCTTGAAGTGTTTTCCTCATGTTATGTTTGTGACACAGTTGTTTTGTTGGTTGCAGGGCGTTGTTGGCAACCTGGGTGTGCGAATCCTCCAATCTTTATTTTATACAGTCTGTTTGTCCTTGGTAGGCCTGAATCCCAAATATCTTGTTTGTATTTTGCACGATAGGTGCCCACGGTCGCTGTAGGGTTGCTCAGGGTTCTTTGGTCGTTGAATGAAGTTTGTTGTTGCTATGTCCTTTTCGGTCACTTGTTATGTCAAGTTTGAAATATGAAAGGTTGTCGATATTTGTTTTGGTTAAACCCTAGTCCAGGGTTTTTTGGCTTATAACGCCATTCCAGCCATGCGTTTTGTCATTACGCTATTTATAAGAATGAACTTTTTTACATACGATTGTTCTGATTTTGACAATGGTTAAATTTATCGATGGTTTTTCGATTTTCTTGCAATGGAACTTATAAAGGATATGCAACAATGTTACCTCTGTTTATGGTCGTTTTGCACCTCTATTCTGTGGTTGCTCTTCTGGTTACAAGTACTTGCCGTGGTTGACTCCTGTGCGCAATTCCCTTTCTCGGACTTCTGGAAATTATTCTTCTTGGTACTTGTTTACCGTATGCGAAAAATGCATCCAATAATTGTATGCTTGTATTAAATTATGTGACTGTACATTATACAGACATTCGTCCAATGCTTGTTGGCTAACTGTATGTTCGTGTTAGAATATATATGATAGCATATCAACAGACATTCTTGATGTGGTATTTTATCAAACTGTAAAGAAAAGTTTATATTAGGCGAACAGTAGAAAAATTATACAGATGGACAATAGTTTTGAATGCTTATGGTTTGATTTTTTTTATTTCTCTTCTTTTGTTATTGACTGAACCCCTTCTCTATTACATTTTGGTTTTTTTATATCCCTCTATTTCAGTTGATTTTTGCAGTTAATCAAACTGTCATAGAATCTGGTTACAAAAATCCCGTTATCATTAATAACTATATTTGCTTGACATTACAAGATTTGGATGAACAGTTTGTCATTACTCTCCTAATTCAACGAACTATTTCCTAACCAATGTTCGAGCTACAGTAATTCTAATTATTTAATTAAAAAAGCGTGAATTCACTAACTCTGTAAAACAAGTTAAAAGAAAAAGTATCACAGTAAAAATTAAATAGTCACAGTAAAAATTAAATAGTCGAGTCGATCAATAGCCTGCAAACCTGGTTGAGCCTTTGCTCAGTTACGATGAGCTGGATGCTCATCAAAAAATGTTTAAAAAAGACCCATAAATTTGTTTAAAATTTTAATAAGTCCAAGTTATTGTGAGAGAGAAGAAGGTTAAGAGAAAAGAAAATAGTTAAAAGTTAATAGCTTAGATTTATTATTTAAATTTATATGATGTGATCCTAATTATAAATTGATTTGGTATTAAAATTTTATTTGATTAGATTTATTAATTATTTCATTTAAATAAATTTCTAAAGTATGCAAGTATTTAGAATAAGTTTATAAATTAAAAACTAAAATAACAATAATTCATTCTAGATACTAAGATTTGGTTAATCATTTTAATGATTTTGTTATGTTCCTGAAGACATATAGCATCCATTCAGTCGTATTATTTTGACCATATGCTTTAAAAAAAAGTTGGCGGTTTTAAGTTAACCATAGCTATATCAATTGTTTTATTTTTTTATTTTTTAAAAAAACATTATAAAATTCTATTGGCTATATAAAAGGTAACGTAAGCTAAAAAGTTTGATCCCTAGATCGGGTGGTGTATTGATGTCAGCGGGATACAGCTTGAGTGGGCCTAATGGTTAAGATCATGTGTTTCCTTCTAAGAGGTCACAGGTTCAAAACCAGAGGGGGGTAGAGTATGTATGCCTTCGTAGACTTAACAGTCAAATCGCTGCGACGAGGTAGGTCCCTTGTCCCACAAACAAGGGGGTCTCATACACCAATTTGGTGTGACCTTAAAAATGGATATTATTATTATTATTATTATAACAAGATCTAATAGTCCAACATTTAAATAATATCTACAAGTGGGTCCCTTGTCCCACAAACAAGGGGGTCTCATACACCAATTTGGTGTCTGGATTGGCTGTGACCTTAAAAATGGATATTATTATTATTATTATTATAACAAGATATAATAGTCCAACATTTAAATAATATCTACAAACCTGTCATTTTCTTCCAATCAAATAAATAAACATCATTTTGAATTTTATGAAAATTTACTATTAAACATCATTTTCAATTTTATGAAAATTTACTTGGTAGGTCGATCGTCTATTATAAGCAATAATAATAATAAATCTATGAAACTACTTCCATGGGAAATATGAAAATAAATTTAACGGTGTTAGCTATGGGTGGATCAACAATCACCATCGAGAAGGTTGGATTCATTTATGATCGTTTTGTATTTGATGTTTACCTGGAAATGCTCTTAAATATATTTATCAGTGAAATGAGAGAAGAATTTCATTAAAAATTGAGATATTATGGATACTGCAACATCATTAGGGTTTGAACTATGGATACCGCAACATCATTAGGGTTTGAACTCTTTGGCGATGATTTCATAACATAGTCGACTTCATTTATTTGATCCATTCACTGCTCACCAGGCACAGTTATGGAAGCGGTTATAACTATGAATGTCTGAGGGTAGCTGAATTGGGTGTACAACTGAGGCATTGGTGGTAAATTATTTGTATGAAATGAGTTGAGATACTTATTTTGTTTGACTTGGGTTTGTCGGCATGGTTTTACTAAATTGATACATTTGTGTTGTGCAAGTGTCGAGGAAGCAAAGAGTGAAACAGATTTGGTTATAACCTCTCACAATGTCTGGCTATCTAAAAGTTAGTTCATCTTGGTCATGGTTTGCTGCTCCATGTAAGTTATTCATTGGTTTTTGCGTCTGAATGATGACACCAATATTGCACTTGGAATTTTACCCCTTTGACCTTCTTGTTGTGACTTTTCAGATTTAGGTGGTTATGATCGAATTCGATTTTCCAAAGGATGGATCGCATATTTTACAAGTTCAGTAAGACGATCTCTGATTTTACAAGTTCAGTAAGAAATCGCCAAATACATGGTATGTTTTCTACCACGATATGACCTTCTTTGGTCGCCCAAGAACATACAGAGTATATGATATGCATTTTACATTGCTCCTTTTGGTTTTGGTAGTTTTCTCACTCGCTTTCTTTTTAATCTTTTGAATGAGATAAGTGGATGAAAAGACCACACTAAATGAATTTTGGACATTTTAAATGCATCTCGTATTTATTAGTGTTCTTTGTTAGTCTCATCTTTCTAAATCTTATTTACTTCATGGTTGTATGCCCGTTTTATAAGTACAAAAGCAAAACTAACGAGGAATTTGGTAGTCAATGCAATGGACATGTTGCTATCGTAGCCAAGGAGGAATTCCATATTTTGCCTCTTGATATAGAAGGTCATTGATCAATAAAATATTGAGGGTATTTCATGTCTTGTTTGAGTGCCTGAAAAACCCTGCATGTATTAGACAGTTGGCAATCCAGTTTGAATTCGATGTGCAACGTGATTTGGAGGCTTGGTCCAGACGACCCAAGGAGAAAGTTACATTTTATAAGGTTGGAATTTCCTGATGCATATCATCAATATAGAAAAGGTACGTTACAAAGGCTAGTAGAGAAAGGATGTCGGAATATTGCAGAATCAATTACTATTGAAGATTACAAACTTGTTGAATACCTGGTTGATCTGGCACGAGAAATTGGTGATGTAGAAAAGGTGGTTTATATGTGTTATCGCGATGACACAACATTCATCCTATCATGTTCAGTTGATGGAGGCCTCCCTATGATTCAATATTTGAAATTGCATGATTTTGTTTTAGAAGAAAACATTATTTGGGTTGAAAGAATTGTTGGTTTGGTTGATGCTTTATGCCATCTTTTGAGTGAACCGAATGTTGAGTTTTCAAATTTCGGTCGTTATGCAGATGTCTAATGTTGTTGTTTAATGTGCAGAAAGCGTTTTCTTCAATGAAGGGAGCTAAAGCGAAAAATAGGGTGTTTATCATGAAGAAATTTGAAGACAAGTGTGTACTATAACATTTTGTATTACCACCATTTATAGATTAGATTTTGAGGTCTAATATTTTTTTTTGGTTCATTTATGACGTTGTATTAATTCACAAAATTATGTTAGGAATAAGATCTATTTTTCTTATTGAGTGTTGTATGAGATAAATAGTTTGAGTTTTAGGGAAGTAGAGATGTTATGTAAGTTTAGATTCTTTAAGATATTAGTTAATATAAATGTATTTGTTAAAATGGTTGACATACCTATTGGGAAGTCAAAAGCTGCAGCCAAGGATATGAAGAAAAGTAGTAGGAAGGAGAAGAAAGGGTGTAAGGCTACCAAGGATCCCAATAAGCCAAAGAGACTTGTGATTGCCTTCTTTGTATTTATGAAAGTTGAATTTCATGTCTTTTAGTTTGTTTCTTTCATTTCCCAAGTTTTCAAGTGTAGATCAGTGGCTCATAATTTATCTAACAATTTGTTTCCTTTACCAAGGGAGAAGTTTAGGAAAACCTACAAGGCAAATAACCCTAGTGTCAAAACTATATCTTTGTAAGTAGAGATTTCACCTTATCTAAAGATCTAGTCTCATTAGAGCATGGGTGTATTAGATAGTTGGCTAGGAAATCCAATAAGATAAGTCTTGATAGAAAAACTACAATATGTAGAAGTGGTGCTCCCAAAATGAGGATTCAAATGAACATATGTCGCCAAGCTAGATAAAATTTGTGGTTTTTTCATAGTATTTGATAACTATGAACCAATTAAAATGGCAATGGAAACACATTACTATATGAGAGAAACACCTTTGCAACATATAATAAATATGGTGATCCAAACCCAAAGGCTTTTATTAACAAGTTTTTTTTCATTAATATGTTTTAGATGAAAACCCTTTTGTAAAAGATGCTTTAGACATAAACATCTTATTTTTATATTTACAAATGATAATTTCAAAATTACCATTTTAAATAAATTCTAAAATCAAAACTAAATATATATACTAATAAAAAATTATATAACTAAGTATATATACTAATAAAAATTATACAACTATATATATATATATATATATATATATATATATATACACACACTAATAAAAATTATATATAAAATATATGTAGTACTCAACAGTAATAAAAATTGAAAATTGAACTTAGGTGCGGTTGGGGTGATTGTGTGGTTCACATTATTATTCTATTCTCAAGGTTGTATTTTTTGTTGGAGGTTCTACTATCTTGTGACAATTCTCAGATTCGACGTTGTGGAATATCCCCCGGTTTTTTTGGTGCTTCCATTTTGTGTGGGTTTTGTAGTCTTTCCAGTTTGAAGGTCTATTGAGTTGAAACTTTGTGACGGTCTAGCATGGAAATTAACGATGTGGTCAACTATGATTCTATCAATCCCAACTTGGGATCCATTTTTGTCATCGGTGGTGTTGTTTCCTCCATTGCAAGGGTTATCACTGTAACCTCGAGGTTTTTTGTTGGGCGTTTTAACCTTGTAGGAGGGGTTTCATGGAACCTTTCCCATGAGGTTTCAATGAATACTTCTTCAATTTCCATCTATTCGGGGATCTCTTCAGTGGTGACACATACCAGTTTTTATCCTTTTGTGACGTTTTTTTCATAGTCGGCTATAGTGGAGGTTTTTACTCCTTTGTTTACTACTCTATTTGATGAGGGTTTTTTCTATTTCTCAAGGCTACTCTCCAGGGGTTTTGTTTCCTTACATCGATTATGGAATTTCTTTATTGCTGGATAATTTTCCTTGAACGTAGTGGGCCAAGTGGCTAGTCCAAATTTTGGGGTGTCTTTCAATATTAGGGACATCACTGTTGCATGTTCGGGTATGCAAGTCTTAGTTAACCATGTAGTGTTGACTTCGAGTCCACATTTAGGCTTTGGCTAGCGGGTTCTACACAGGATGTCCCATTTCTAGCTATTCGGGTGGAGGAAGGGGTTGGAACCTCAAATAATACCAAAAGAAAATTTAGGACTTTAACGAGTGAAGAATTACTTGCTCCTTACAGTTTATGACTTGGTGAGAAGGTCAACATGGTGGTTGTTTTTGACTTAGCTAAAAAATACTTAGTTGGCAGAGCCTGAGGTAGGAAATTTGTTTTATCTACAATTGAGGAATGGAGGGACCAAGCCATTACCTTTGTTTTGTCTCATGCACTTGCGTTTTTTCAGTTGGAAAAAGGATGGAAATAAGTATCCTTCAAATCTAAGGAATATGTGGCATGTGTTACTAAGAAAGTATGGTCAATTCATTATATTTTGGTCATCTTCAAGTTTTGAATGCCTTTATTTGATGCAAGGAAGGAGCACATGGATGAAATGTCGATATGGGTTAGATTCCTAAGATTACCCTTGAATATGTGGAATTCCCAAAGCTTCACAAATCTAGGGAACAATTTAGGCCACTTTTTGGATGTGTATTATTCTCTTCATGAGACTTGGGACATATTGGATGCTCGTATTTTGGTATGTCTTGACCTTCATAGGAAACTCGATGCTATAATAAATATTGGGAAGGGTGTAGTGATACTTCAAGACCCTAATTATGAGGGTCTACCTTTTCACTGCAAGAGATGCCATAAGGTTGGTAATTTGGTGAAAAATTATATCCTTCCCTTTAAGATGCATTCAAATGATGGTAAATCTTCCAAGAAGTAGAAGACAGAGGGGTGGTTTCAGTTGCGAATCCTATTGAACCAACTCATAACAATGTTTGGGAGAAGGATTATGTGTTTTCTATATTTATAATTCCTAGTGTGATGATGGTGTCACATTTCGCATCTTCTCTGAAGGTTACTTCTTCACCTCCTAATATTGGGGTTAAGTGCTCTCTTGCAATGTCTTCGGATCCTCATAATTTTGATACTGTTTCTTTTAAAAAAAGCATATTGGTGAATGTTTTGATTCCCTAAATATGGGGTTGCATATACGTTTTGTGATGGGTTTACAAAAACCTACTTTTTCATTTATTTTCCCTCCTCATGTTTATGCCCCATGTGTTATTCCTTCACGATATTTTGGTTACTCTTCTCCACGGGCTTCTAAGTTGATGATTTGTTTAAGTGAATCTAGGGAGGGTGTTATCCTACACTACTTGAGATCCATATTAGTAATCTAGGGTTATGGGGGTGCTTTTGGGATTTGGGTGTGTTACTAATTCTTGAATCCTTTGGAAAAAGGAGGGGGGGGGGGGGGGAGTGGGGAGGGAATCAAACATTTCATTGGCCAAAGCCAAGTTCAATGTGGTCATGGACGTTAGTCAAAAATTTCTATTGACGGGGAGCTTAGAGCAATGCAAGCCCTTCAAGAGGTTATGTTATGAAGACTCTATCTTTAAACTATTGTGGGTTGGCTAGTAACAAAAAAAGATGGAATTTAAAAGACTTATTCTTCACAAGCGTCCTAATGTTATTTTTCTACAAGAAACTCTTGCGGAGGGTGACTATATTATAAAAAATTTAGAATCCTTCTTTTCCTCATGGTGTTTTATCACTATTGATGTTCATGATTAGTTTGGAGGATTGGCTCTTGGCTCAAATGTTCGAAAGATAGAGGCACAAAAATCTCGAAGTGTTGACTCATGGTTGGGTTTCATGGGATTTTCCATGGAACTGGATCAAATTTTGATTTTCATCAACATTTATGGGCCTCATGAAGACTGAGTTACTCTTTGGAACACTCTCTCAGAGAATTCCTTTTTTAATTTTGAGCATTTGACTTTGGGTTGTGACTTAAATTTCTCTTGGGTGCCATAGAATCTTGGGGCACTAATGTGAGAGTTGATCCTCTCACATATTTCTTCACTAATAAGATGCCTAGTTGTCACTTGATTGATGTTGAGCAAGTGTGACTAAAGACCACATGGAGCAATAGGAGGGTGGGGCATGACCACGGTGCAAAGCAGTTGGATAATTTTCTAATTGATGATTCTATTATACAAATTTTTCCTTTTCTAAGGCCATGGGTTGGCTCGAGAAGGTGCTTAGACCATTCACCTATTGTTTTGGAAAGTAAAGGGGATTTTCAAAAACCTACTAATCCATTTTAAATTAATGTTAGATGGCTCAAAGATGATGAGTTCACTGTTTTGATTAGAGATAATTGGTGGCATTTTGGTGGGAATTCTAAGTGTTTTGTCACTAGTCAATTGGCAAACAATTTAAAATATATCAAATATTTAATCAAGGATTGGGTTGTTAATGTGTGTTATAGGGAAGAGGAGGAGGTGC
The DNA here is from genome assembly GCA_000404065.3 of Pinus taeda. Classification (NCBI taxonomy): domain Eukaryota; kingdom Viridiplantae; phylum Streptophyta; class Pinopsida; order Pinales; family Pinaceae; genus Pinus; species Pinus taeda. The sequence continues at coordinate 150,704 of APFE030027104.1, forward strand.
GTGTTGTGGAAAAAATGATTGAATATTCTTCAGGTGTAGGGTTAGATAGTTACTCATCTATTGAATCGTGTGAAATTTTATAAGTGCTTGTGGCCAAAAGGAATATGCTTCTTGCAAAAAAATGAGTCATGGTGTCTAAAAAGCAATGCAATTTGGTTAGATGGCGGAAATGAGAACACTATGATCTTCTACACCTATACTAAAGGACGGAAAATAAATAATACCATTTGGGGTATGTCGGCTAAGGAGGGTTGGCAGGTTACATCCTTTGAGGGTCCTGCTTCTATGGGGAAAACACATTTTAGTAATATCTTCAAGGAACCACATGGGGTTAATTTAACTATGATCGTTCGAGTGGCACAGTTATTTCCATGATTTATCGAGGAAGGTGAGAGTAATGAGTTGATAGATGAAATCATGAATCAAAATGAGTTAAAATTTATCCCCACAAGTTTTCAAAAATATAAGATTCCAATACGAGATGGCTGGGTTGTTAAATTTTTCACTGTTTTCTATGATCTAATTAGGAGGGATTTGTTGCTAGTTGTAAATAATTATCACAAAGAAGGGAGGGTTATCCCTATTTCTAATTCGAAATTTATAGCTATGATTCCTAAGGTTGATAATTCAGCATCGATTGAGGATTTTTTCCTATTTCATTGGGTAACTATGTATATAAGGTTATTTTCAAGGTGATTGCTTGTCGTATCAAATCCATTCTCTCAACCGTCATCTCACAAGAACAATTTAGGTTTATGGCAGGGTGTCAAATATATGAGGCCATTGGTGTGGCTCATGATGGATTACATAACATTAAAATATTGAAGTTGAAATGTGTTGTTAAAATCGACCTTTCTAAGGATTATGATCTCGTTAATTGGTCATTTATCATACTCCTCACACATGTTGCCTTTGACATACATTTTGTCAATTATATCATGGGATACTTGAGAAATGTCTCCTTCATTATATTTATTAAGCTCTTGTACTAGCCAATATGTTTATTAGTACGTAGGTGCCAGCCTACAAAAAACTCCACTCTTCTACCAGGGACCACGTTTAATGAATTTTCAGACTAGATACTACTGGAACACAAAACCACAATCCGAAGGCCACGTTTCATTCAACAACATCATAATTGCAATACAATCATCAAGTACATCTACATCAACCAATCACTGAACGTGAATCTGATTATTCAGAACACTGTCACCAGAATACAGTCACCAGAACCCAAAGCAGAACCCGGAACTCTGCAATAGCAAACAAAAAAAACTAAAACATACTTTATAAGGTATACGCTACTTCCATGTGTCGAACCTGCATGTATATGCTCTTTTATCAAAGCCAACAAGCATACACATCTGTAAATATTAATTCATAATTTTTCAGCTATTCCAGACTTTAGTTATACCCAGATCATGATATTTACATAATAACACATGCGTCAGTATTCAGATCTAGAATATGCATGATCAAACCATATAATGATAATTCAATTTAAGACTTAAGATCCAGATCCATCATTATATCTTATCCCTCATCAACTTCTAAGGTTCATCCTTGGTTCAGATCCAGCAAAGCACCGTAAGTCAATAACCTGCATACTAGATCTCACACTTCATCGGATATTCGATACTTGCAGACCTAGCCTAATGATCTTCTCCTCCTTTATAATTTTAATCCTTTCTCAATACCGTGGACGAAAACCACTTAGTACCAATACCTTGGACCAAATACCTAGGTCAATACCTCAGACCAGATACCTTGGACCAATACCATGGATCAAACTACCATGGACCAAATATTTAGTTTTTTAAGGTATACGTGCTTTTCCTTCTACGAAAGTGCGTTTATATGTATATGCTACTTGTGGTCAGTGAACCTGTGTGTATACGCAGCTTCTTCAAGGTGAACCTACGTATACCTCTCTTTCTTCATTTTGTGTAGTCTGATCTGTAATTATTTGTTGTTAACCTGTTATACTGTGATCTTTCATCTGAGTGAGTTTCCATCAAGGACAGCTCCTGTATCATAATGTCAACAATCTACCCTTTTGGACTTGATGGCAACAACAAAACCAAGTGACTCCCCCTTTGACATCAAGGGCAAAGGGTCATGCTCCCCCCGAGTACATGTCGAATTCTCCGATATGCTGAAATGTATTGATTGAGCTCCAATAAGTGAGTCCATGCTCCCCCTGAGCACAAGCAAAGTCTGCAAAAAGATTTTCTAAAAGAATAACATGACTCAATACATACATCACCAATGACCTTCCTATCACCAATGACTCATACATACATCCATATCCCAACCAAGTGGGGATATACCAATTGTTTATACATAAAAAACAAAGAAATATTACATCATTCATCCCATGTAAAGTGGGGATATAAATTACATCATTTGTCCAAGAGGACCTATTCAAATGTATGAGAAGACATATCACACCCTAGACTTTAACATGACTTGAGCAGCCAATGGTATAAATATCTGAAGCCATAGCTAGACTCAGCAACCATAATGCCAGCAATGTTGAATGTATGTGAAGGCTAATGCTCCCCCTGGAACGGTGCTACCTGTGCATTGTTAACAGGTCAAAGATCAAGGCATCTTTATTAGTCAGATAAAATTAATGAACAGAGCATATCATCAATATCAGTTGGAGCACCCATATCAGAGCCTGCCCCACTATTTTTCTTGCCTAAAAAACATATACGCTCCTTGACCCACAGAAACTCGTGTGTGTACACGACTTCACTTTAGGAAACAGGCATATAATCACCTTTTTCTAAAAAGTTTGATTTTAACAGCGGGATGATGCAGCAACTACTCCTAGCTTTTGTTTGAGATATTCAAATGTTTCTCTGGGTAGTGGTTTAGTGAATATATCAGCAACCTGTTCTTTGGAGGGAACATATTCCAATTTGACCTTTTGTTCAAACACTTGTTCATTTAGAAAATGGTATTTGATGGGTATGTTCTTGGTCTTGGAGTGCATGACTAGATTCCTTAAAATACTGATGGCACTTGTATTATCACATAGAATGGAGATGGGTGGAGTGCATGTGATCTTAATGTCTTGCAAGATTTGCACCATCCAAAGTAATTGTGTGTAGCAAGATGCAACAACCACATATTCTGCTTCATCTATAGACAACGCAATTGAACTTTGTTTCTTACTGAACTAAGACACTAACCTAGAACCCATATAGAATGCACCACCACTAGTGCTTTTTCTGTCATCAACACTTCCTTCCCAATCTGCATCTGTATATGCATGAACAGTAAGATCTATATCTATAGGATACCATAAATGAAAGTTTTGTGTTCCTTGAAGATATTTGAAAATCCTTTTGACCGCCTGAAGGTGTGATTCCTTTGGATTTTCTTGGAATCATCCAACTATTCCTACTGCATGCATGATGTCAGGTCAGGTACCTGCTAGATAAAGAAAACTGCCAATCATGGATCTATAAGTTGGTTGATGTACTCCTGCTGATTCATCATTTGAGCTAAGACTGCATCCTGTTACCATTGGGGTACATACAGGTTTAGAATCTTCCATGCCGTACTTTTTTAAGATGTGTTTGAGATATTTGGTTTGTGAAAGAAAAATACCATATTTATTTTGTTGAACTTGTAGACCAAGAAAATAGGTAAGTTCACCAAGAAAGGACATTTCAAATTCTTGCTACATTACTGAAGCAAATTCTGACTCATGGATTCTTCATTGCTACCAAAAATGATATCATCAACATAAACAACAATTATTAGGAATTTATCAGTGTCAATCTTTGTATATAGATTGCTATCTGATGACCCTTTTGAAAAACCCTATTGGTTTAGATATTTGTCAAGGCGGTAATACTAGGCCCTTGGAGCCTATTTTAGACCATAGAGAGCCTTTATGAGTCTACATACAAGTTTTGCATCATTTCCAAGAATGAATCCTTCTGTTGTTCAATATAGACTTCTTCTAAGTCTCCATTAAGGAAACCATATTTTACATCCATTTGGTATACTTTGAATTTCTGAAAGCTAGAGAAAGCAAGAAACATCCTTATGGCTTCAAGTCTAGCAACAGGTGCAAAATTTTCTTCAAAATATATACCTTCTTGTTGAGCATACCCTTTACAAACAAGTCTAACCTTGTTTCTAATAACTTCTCCATTTTCATTCAGCTTGTTTTTTAATATCCATTTAGTTCCTATGATATTTTTATCATGAGATCTAGGAACTAATTCCCAAGTATTATTATTTTCAATTTGCTCAAGTTATTCATTCATGGACTTGACCCAACATTCATCTTTGCATGCTTCATTTACATTTTGAGGTTTGGTGGAGGATAGTAATGCTAGATAGCTTGAGGTTTCTGTAATAGTTCTTCTTGTCTGTACACCTACCTCTTTTTCCCCTAAAATTTGAGTTTCTGGATGCTTTTTCTGAACATACCTAGACAGAGTCTTTTCTTCTACCGTTATCTCTTCTTCTAGTGCTTCATTAGTTTTTTCTTTAGAATCATTGTAATTTGAGGAGGGAAAGTAATATGCATCTTCTTCATTGTCATAATCTTCGGCTTTTATCTATTTTGGATTTTTGCATGCTTCATACACTACAACATCAATACTCTCAACAATTTTCCCAAGTATTTTATTATAACATTTATATCCTTTACTTCGGGAAGAGTAACCAAGAAGAATACCTTCATCTGCTCTGGGCTCAAACTTACCAATTTTCTCATTAGTTCTTTTGATATAACATTTGCTTCCAAAAACTTTAAAGTATTTTACAGTAGGAGTCTTACCATAACAAAGTTCATGTGGGTTTTGAGTGTTGTTTACTTGAACATGTGCTTGGTTGAGAATACTTACGACGGCCAATGCAAGCTCACCCTAGAAGGTTGCAGGAATACCAGATTCATCTAGCATAGTTCGAGCCATTTGTTGAACAGTTCTGTTCATTCTTTCTACCACTCCATTTTGTTGAGGAGTCTTTGTGGTGGAGAACTACCTTTTTATTCCATGTTGTTCACAAAAGTCAAAGAAATCATCCGAGGTAAATTCCCCTCCTCGATTAGATCTGAGGCATTTCATTTTTCGATCTGATTCATTTTCAACCAAATATTTGAAGGCTTTGAACTTTTCAAATATTTCATATTTATGCTTTAGAAGACCTATCCAACACATTCTAGAAAAATTATCAATGAAAAAAATAAAATATTCTTCTCCACGAGGTGACTTTTTCCTTGATGGTCCACATAAATCAATATGAACAAGTTCAAGAGGCTTACTAGCTGACCCTTCCTTTTCAATGAAGTGAGATCTGTTTTTCTTACCGAATTGACATGGTTTGCATATTGTATTTTCAGGAATGTTGTTATCTGGAAGATCACGAACAACCTGGAATCTCCATGCTTTTCTTATTTGACAAAAGCTTAGATGTCCCAATCTTCTATGCCATAGCCAGTTTTCATCATTTTTGCTTAAACAGCACTCTTTTTGTCCTCCCTTGAGTATGTATAAGTTGTTTGGAGTTCTTTTTCCTTTGATCACGGTTTCTCCTATATCAAGCTCACATACAACACAACTGTTTAATTGAAACACCACTTCATTTTCTTGATCACACATTTGACTGACACTCAATAGGTTATGCTTTAGACCATCTACATACAAAAAATTCCCAGCTTTAACCTTTTCTTTCAAGAAATCATATCATTTACCTTTTATGACAACAGGAGTGTCGTTTCCAAATGAGACATTCTTTTCCTTTTCTATGGCATTATATGAGTGAAGTTTTTCTTTGTCACCTATCATGTGTTTTGAGCATCCACTATCGATGTACCACTGATTTTCTTGTCCTTCTGCATTCAGGGCTATACCACATCCTTTTTTTTTAGGTTCTTTCCTTATCCATATCTTGGGATTTAATGAAGTTTTCTCCTTTTGAGATGTTTGCCAAAATTTGTTCCTGTATTCATATTCTTCACAACCAAAGTTGTTACAGATTGAGCATTCTATTTCATTTTCAAGAAGAGAAAAGTTATTATAGGAACTTTTCTTGATCTCTGTCACATTCCTTTGATTTCATGATTCTCTAGTCATGATGGTTTTGTAAGCAACATATTGAGTAGCTTTGTGTCCAAAATTATGACATGCAAAACATTAACCATTAAAAAAGTTCCTGCGATTATCAAATCTATTGACCGGGTGATTGTAGCTTCTATTGATATTCATCTTTGGAGAAAACTGAGTATTATTTACCTAATTTTGGCTGTGGCTTATGTTCATCCTTGAAGCAAATTGAGTCTGATTTACCTGGTGATCTACTTTATGCCTTTGCTGACAATTGTCATATTGTTCACTGTTCTTTTCTGCATCAAGATAGCTTTTAATGGAGGTTGACGGCTTCTGTGATTGAGATGCTTCCTCAGTATATCCAAGACCTATCTTTATCAGAGGAGAACGCTGCACTTTGATAATTTCATTTAAGGTCTCTCATCCTTTAGCAAATCTAAGATTGAGAGATTTTGTTTTCTCAAGATCCTTTCTTAGACCCACAATTTCACATACTAGTTTTTCATTGTTTTTTTCTTTTTAAGCAAGTTGGTATGTCAATGTATCTGTAATCATATTCTTTTCTCCTAAACAGATTTTGAGTTTAGAGATTTCTTCATGAAGATCATCTTCTTCTAAAGCATCCCAAAAATTATCATCTTCATAAGTCATTAGAAGTATATAGTGATCAGTATTGTCATCTTCATCACTATTTGATAAACCATCGTTGTCTTCATGAGTATAGTAACTCTTTTTACTTACACTTTGTTTTCTATTCCATTTTGCATATTCCTTCCCTTTATCATATTTATCTTTATGAGGACATTTGGCAGCATAATGACCAACTCTACCATAGGCAAAACATTTGAAGGGTAGTTTACCTCTAAATCTTTGGGAACCCCGTTGAAGCTTCTTGACAAAGTTTACTTCATATTCTTCTTTTGAAATATGTCCTGATTCATTGAGTTCTTCCTTTCCTTTTGCTGAAGCTTTAAATGCGGGTTCTCTCATATCTGATGGGCCTCCTTGTTTCATCTCAAACGCAGTTGAGATTCCTTGAAGCTATGTCATAGTGATATTCTGCAAATCTCGTTTTTCTTCTATGGCAGATACTTTTGATTCAAATTTAGCACACAAGGATCTTAAAACTTTCTCAAATAAGGTAACTTCCTTTATATCTTCACGCAGATTCTTCATACAATTGACAACCTCATATATACGTAAGAAGTAACTAGCGATACTTTCATCATTATGCATCTTAAGAGTTTCATATTGAATTCTGAGAGTTTGAAGTTTAGCACATTTTACCTGAGAGTCTCCTTCGTAGCTCATGTTAGCACCTAAATCTGCCTTAGGCTGAAAGAAGGCAAAATTTAGGATAACCACAAACCACGCTCAGTCTGATAGCTAGCCCTACCAGAATAGGAGAGGGCTCTCTCTGTGTCACGCTCAGTGAATAAGTAAACGAAATGGTCTGAGATGACTTACAATGAAATATCAATATTAGGCTAGTAAGTAAATATGGATACAAGAAGAAATTTTTTATGAATGACTGAGTTTCTGGGATGGAATGGGCCAACGGATAGCAATGAGCAGAGAATTTAATACAAAGGCACAGATTACTTCGTGAGGCAAGACAGGCGGAAAGTCTAGCAATAAAATTTGAAGTAATGCGGAACAGAAAGATTGTTTAGGAGGGTGAAAAGGGCATGAAACATGAATCATTTTCAACATAAGAGAAATACACAGTGTGAAACTTTCCCACAGGTAGAGCAATAAAAATGAATTCTACCTTATCTTACTCAAAAAAATTCACTGAAATGAATATGAATGAACTATGAAACATAACGAAATACATATGAAACATAAGGAAAAACACATTTGCTACACTCACAACCACATGAATCTCATGAAACAGAGTCACTGCCTTTCATTAATCCTCTGTCAAAATATACAATGAAGAAATAGAGTTTCTTTCCCACAGTCTCCCAGAAATTACAAGCCAACCAACCTTTTGCAAATGGTTTGCATACAATAAATAGACTATGCCATGAGGAAATAGAACAACCAAGAGTTCGGGAGTTTCTCAAATCATTACAAAATGGAGATGGAAAGCCAACCATTAGCTACAGGTGTAGCGTTACAAAAATGACAAATGGCTTGGGTGACCATTTGCCTTCCTTTGCCACTTGGATAGAAGCAAAACTCTTTAAAGCCTTAATTTCCGAAAAAAGTGAAATGTAGATGAGCGGGCTCACTTGGAGAAAGTCGCGAATCGAAATTTTGCGAAACGGAGGTGAATTTGGCCCTTTTCTCTATATGCGCTGTGCCCAATTCTATATGCGTCGCGCCACTTTGGAGGTTATTTTAAGGTACCTGAAGGAGTCCAAAATGTGCCCAAGTGTACTTGTTGGAAAGCCTAGCCTGTCTACTTTCCAACCAGAGTGGAATTTCTGAAGTTTCTACTCATTTTCCCCTCCAAATCTTCATCCTCCCAAGACTGCTTCCTGTGTGTCAAAATAGGGGCAAAGAGGTCATTTTTTAGGTGTTTTTGACCTCCTGGAGACTCAAATCATGCCCAAATTTCTTGTCCATGCACTAGTAGTCGTGATTTTGCATGTTGAATCCAAAAATGCAAACCATTTACAATTTGGAGCTCCCAATCCTAAGCGTCGTGCCACTGGGAGAAAAAACTTGTGTTGTGACCAAAATTGCCCCAAATTTCTTGAAATTTGGGCTGGAGGTTCTCTAAGAGGCACTATGCTGGGCCACAGTGGCTTCAGCCAAGATTCGAAGCCGATCTTGCTCTTTTTGCCTCTTTTGCCTCTTTGTCACTTTGCTCAATTTTTCCTTCAAGCTCCTTATCCGAGCCTTCGAACTCATGTTTCGTGCCTTGTAATGATAAACCATCCACCTCAGTATGGTTTTTTCCCTATCGACCTTCTCCAGTAGTCTCTCAAGGTGGATGTTGATACGCTCGAGCCAAGACTCACGGTCATTGTTAAATCTCTTGCTCCAAGGGAGTGAGCTTGATCCTCCTATGCTAGGCAGCTTGGCGATTCTCACGGATGCTTTGCAGCTCCATGATCTCATGCTAGTCCTCAAGCTGTTTGCTCGTCGGCTCCAAATACCTGATGATCCATTTGGCCCTCTCCAAATTGAGTGACAAGTCTTGGATCTCCGTTTTCTGCTCCTGGATGGTCATCCTAAGTTTGGCACTCTCCACATTTGCATCATCATTCTGAATGAGGATGAATTCGACCTCTTGTTCACCTGATGGCCCCTCATCATGCTTGGGCCTCTTGCCCTTGTCCTGTACATGTGTTTTCGATGCCGGAAGCAAGGCCCCTTCCACCCCGGGTGGAGATAACACTCGCTTTGCTACTGCAAACAAGTGCCTACCGCCTCTCTGATATGTAACGAATACTGGCATAGTAGTGGTCTCATGGCACTCATACTGATGAGAAGGACCAACTATCTCATGCTCTGCCTCTGATAATACCTGTGAAGTGCTTAAGAGGTCACGGGAGATGAAGTCCTCCCAAGAAATGCCTTGCAATCCCAACTGATGCTCCACCAAAATCCGGATAAGAGTAAAGTGATAAACACTGTTGAGTTGCTGCTGAGGGGTCTTATGCTGCAAGAAGGTGTTCATACTCTCTGTTAGCACTCAAATCTACCTTAGGCTGAAATAAGGTAAAACTCAAGGCTACATCAAACCACGCACAGCCTCATAACTAGCCCTACGAGGACAGGAGAGGGCTCTCTACGGGTCTATATCGGAAAAGGTAATCAATGAGGCTCGAGATGACTAAATTTGCAACTGATTTTAGGCTAGTAAAGAGATATGAAATGAGGTTTTTAATAAATGGTTGGGTTTTCGGGCTGCATGGGGCAAAGAACAGCTTGAAACAGGGAAATATAATCAAAAACACAGATTATCTCCTAAGGCAAGATAAGCAAGAAATTTAACATCAAATTTGAAATAATGTGGAGTGGGTGAACTGTTTGGGAGGTTGACAAGGGCATAGAAGATGAATCCTTTTCAAACAGAAGAAAACATTAAATATGAACACTTCCTCAAGACAGAGCAAATAAATTGAATTCTGCCTTTCTCACTTAAAAGTATTCATTTAGAAACGATTATGAAATGAAATGGAAACACAACAAGCTACATATGAAACTTAGACAAATGTTAAATTCATACCACAAGAATCTCAGGGGTCAGAGCCGCATCTTTTATTTAAATCCCTGTCATAATTGTACAATAAAACTCTGTATTTCTCCTCCACCAGCTTTCAAAACTCTCCCCTCTGGCCTGCAAGCGTTATTTCACACTTCTGGAGACAAAACCTTGGACTCAAGAATTAATATGACTCTTTTTTACCAAAATGGCATTTGATGTCTGCAAATGACTAGAAATGAACCTTGGTGAATTATACTCTGACAGAGGACTGAGAAGACTGAGTCTAACACTCTCTATGTTCCTGCTGTTAAGAAATTTACTACATAACATAAATAATTACTGAGAGGAATAAATATAACAATAACCAGCAACAACCATAAACACATAAACACAAATGTTTATCCGGGAAAAGCCCCAAATCTGGGGAAAACCCAACCTAACAAGATCTCATTAGCATTGGCCAAAACCCTGGCCAATCTGACCAAGTGAGCCTTCACTGCTCACCTCCAGGTCTTGCATTACAATGAAGCCCTTCCAGCCTTTTATAAGCTCCATTACCTATAATACCACGAGCAGAATATTATGGGTGCACAATACCATGTACCCCAAAACCATCATTGTTTAACCTGGGCAACTTTAACTCTATCCTAAGTCAAGTTTACCTAACAATTCCCCCCTTAAACTTGTTTTGGGGTTCCTTGACTAACTCCAGCCAAACCTGCTAAGTGAGACAATCCCGCTCACTCTAGCTCTCACCCCCCTCAGAGTTTTTACCTGGGGTATTGTTAACACAACATCCCCCTATCACCTAGGTCTAACCCAAACTTTATTGGTGATTACCGAGGGGTACACATGCCTTACCAGGTCTTACAGTAGTATGCCCATTTACATGCAATAATTTTGACTTCATTAATTTTTTTTGTTTTTTGCTACTACGATTCTAATGCATCCTCTCTCAATTTGATTTGCTCAAAAACTTCTATCAAACGGCTCCAACTGCGAGTCCGACAAGAACCTCGTAGATTCCAGCACCGGTGGCCTCACGTAGCAGAAAATGAACAATTTTCGAAGCCGCATGAACAATTCGTCAACATGTTCCAAACCGATAAATATTGCAAATGCACTGCGATCCCTGGCGGTTACAGCACTATCTTCCGCACATTCTCCTCGAGGTTCTTCCACGTGCGATTGTTCCATAATTAGTTTCCAGACCCAGATCTATAAAAACGCTACATTGAATCCCTTTGAAGCCAATATCTGGCTCTGATACCAGTTGCTAAGAAATTTACTGCATAACATAAATAATTACTGAGAGGAATAAATATAAAAATAACCAGCAACAACCATAAACACATAAACACAAATGTTTATCCGGGAAAAACCCTAAATCTGGGGAAAAACCCAACATAATAAGATCTCATTAACATTGGCCAAAACCATGGCCAATCCGACCAAGTGAGCCTTCACTACTCACCTCCAGGTCTTGCATTACAATGAAGTCCTTCCAGCCTTTTATAAGCTCCATTACATATAATACCACGGGCAGAATATTATGGGTGCACAATACCATGTACTCCAAAACCATCACTGTTTAACTTGGGCAACTTTAACTCTATCCTAAGTCAATTTTACCTAACACCTACAAATGAAAAATGGGAAGTTCATCATCCGCACCCTGGTAAAGTGCATGAGCAACCTGATGTGGTAGGCATATAGATGAGAGAACCTCCCCTCACCGCTGAAGTACTTCATGATCAATTTCATGAGCGAAGCATATTCATCTTTCAAATATATGAATGGAAAGACTCTTGTGAGCTGCCTCATGAAACTAGCCTTAATGTAAGGCTCATAATGTTTTCTATCCACCTTCTTTTTCTTGTGCCACTGTTCTCCAACATTCGGTATGCCAGTTGCCAATGAGATAGTTTCGGGTGTCAATGTGAAGGTGACCCCGTCCAAGATAGACTGACCTCCATGTAGGTGAAGCAAAAAAAGACGGGCCAACTCATGATGAACTCTAACATTAGCCACCCTTTGAAAAAATTCAAAACATGATAGATGTTGGAAACATGACATGGCAAGAGGGCAGGCTTGCAATTCAGTGAGGGTAGTTGGCTCATCCCTAAACATGTTTTCCACTCTTGTGATGTCTCCTGGGAGCCTGTTCTTCCAAGGTTGAATCACTTTGTGTCTCCATCTCATATCCTCTGAAGAATGCTCAGATGCCATGACTGTTGTGTGTACTGTACTTGGGCTGCCCTTTGATGATGGTGTGAAACTAGGTGTTGTTGTGATATCTTCCACCAAGGGGAACAATGAAAAAAAAGGGAGTATTAGGAGGGGAGTAATATGATGGGAATAGGGGTTATGGAGAGAAGTTTTGTTTAGGGATATGTAGGGGGGTTTGGTTATTTGATAAGGTAGGGTTTTGGGGTTTTGATTTACCAAAGAGTGGAGGGATAGGGGATAGGGTTTGGTAGTGTTTTAGGGTAGGGATAATAAGAAAAACGAGAAAGGGGGGATAGGGGAAAATGGCAAGAAAGGGGAAAATGAGGGGTAAAAATGGGGCCTTGGCAATAAGACCACAATTTTGTAACCCTAGCAACCATGGCTTTGATTTTTTTTTTTAGTTGTTGGTTTTATGAGTTTTGTTGCAATTAAACATAGCTATGAACCACCATAACATTCACAAAATTTGATGAGCAAGCCATGATATAGAGCCTACTTGTTGATTTGAGGGGTTTCACAGGAAACTTGAGGCAATTTGGCACGATTTCAGGCTTTTATGGGTGTGCGTCGCGCGCGAAACCCAGTGCGCCACACCCTCTGTGTGCGTCGTGCCTGTAGAAATTTTTCACTGTGGGGTGGCTCTGTGTGCGCCGCACTCTGGAAAACGACTCCCACTCACTCTAAACACACACTTTGTTCTCCTAATGACTTTGCAATGTTTCTCTATGACCTTGATTTGCACAATGACCTTGTTTGCTAGTGGAAACCTCTATTTAAAGACTTTGAAGTCATGGGTTTAATTTTTTCTTCTCCAAAACCCATTTTGCTAATGTTTCATTTTGGCTCTTTTCAATGACTTAATGCAACACTGAATTTCACTTTTTCCTTTGAATTTTCAGCTAGAATGATGAAATTTTCGACACTTTTTACATGGGTTGTGTGACAGGGCCTTTGGCCACGGAAACCATGACTACACCTAAAGAAATCAACAGGCGAATTTTTTGAAAATTATCACAAATAACACACTGTTTGACTTTTCTTCAAAACAGAGTTTTGAAGAACAGTGGAAGTGTATCAACATGACGATGAAACTCTCTGAATCATAACTTTGTAAGGGCCTCACTCTGGCCTGCATGGCTTTATTGGACATGGTTGAAGACCAAATTGATTAATCCCTAGACCTAATGATCGAAAATGACCTTTGTCCATTAAAGGACCAGACCTTGACTATCATGGACTTTAGTGATCATTGACAAAAGACCTAATCCAGCAGGAGCAAGACATGAGGGGAAATTACTAGCATGACCTTTTCCATCAGATTATGGCATGCCCCTAGCGGAATGCAGCTAGGTGAATGGAGCGGGACTCCTAAAAATGAAATGCAAAAAGAGTTTTGATCTTTGACGGGGGACTGGCAAGACCAACTCTAACATCTCAGAACAATTTTGTCCCATATTTCTTTTGCTGATTTGAGCTGCATAACTTTGACAAACTCTAATTGTGACAGACTTCCCAATAATGTATTGACAACCCTGGCATTAGTTTCATAATTCTTTTTACCTATGGTATCTATAGGAATTGCTTATGGAAATGTATATCCTCCTTCCACGATTTCCCAGACATCCATTCCAAGTGATTATAGATAAGTTGTGGTTCTTATTTTCCAATAAAAAAGGTTGCTCCCATCAAAGAGTGGTGGTCTGATGGATCCCACGCTTTCTTGATTACTCATGATGATGGATGTTCCTTCAAGAAATCAAGCTTCTTATGAAGGACATGCTCTGATACCAATTGTTGGAAATAATATTGAGAGGGGGGGTGAATCAGTATTATTAGATCAATAAATTTATTTCCCAAACAGATTTGTATACGCTACTTCAGCTAAGTGAACTAGCATGTACACACAACTGTACTAAAAGGAACCAGTGTATATGCAGAGAACTTTTGATTTACCCAATTTATCATGTATTGAACTTTAACTAGTATATCATAGATTTATTAGACAGAGTAGTAAAAGCAGAATAAAGCATCACACATGAGCAACGCACATGAACACCAAGATATAAGGTGGAAAACCAATGTGGGTGAAAACCACCTACTGTTATCATCTCTATCTTCTTTTAATAATAATAAGAAAATATGTTTACAACATTGTACTGGTGTAGACTCATACCAGTACGCAGGCTTCTACCTGCAGAAGGTTTATACCTTCTCTCGTTCTACAGATTCTACTAGAAGGGAGCTACAACCCCTAGCTCTTGTACTAGCCAATATGTTTACTAGTACATAGGTGCCAGCCTACAGAAAACCCCACTCTTCTACCAGGGACCATGTTTCATGAATTTTAAGATTGGATACTCCTGGAATACAACATCACAATTTGAAGGCCATTTTTGATTCAACAACATCATAACTGCAATACAATCATCAAGTATATTTGCATCAACCAATCACTGAACTTGAATCTGATTATTCATAACACTGTCACCAGAATAAAGTGACCAAAACCCAATTCACAACCCAGAACTCTACAAAAGCAAACAGAAACAATTGAAACATACTTTATAAGGTATACGCTACTTCCATGTGCCAAACCTGCATGTGTACTCTCTTTTATCAAAGCCAACCAACGTACACATCTATAAATATTAATTCATAATTTTTCAGCTATTCCAGACTTCAGTTATACCCAGATCATGATATTTATAGAATAACACATGCGTCAATATTCGGATCTAGATTACGCATGATCAAACCATATAATGATAATTCAATTTAAGCCTTAAGATCTAGATCCATCATTAGATCTTATCCCTTATCAACCACTAAGGTTCATCCTTGGTTCAGATCTAGCAAAGAACCATAAGCCAATAACCTGCATACTAGATCTCACACTTCATCAGATATTTGATATTTGCATTCCCGGCCTAATGATCTTCTCCTCCTTTTATAGTTTTAGGCCTTTCGCAATACCATGAACCAAAGCCACTTAGGACCAATACCTTGGACCAAATACCTAGGGTCAATACCTCGGACCAAATACCTTGGACCAATACCATGGATCAAAATACCATGGACTAAATACTTAGTTTTCCAAGGTATACTCACTTTTCCTTCTAAGAAAGTGCGTGTGTACATATACACTACTTGTGGTCAGTGAACCAGCATGTATACGCAACTTGGTCAAGGTGAACCTGCGTATACCTCTCTTTCTTCATTTTGTGTAGCCTAATCTGTAAATCTTTGTTGTTAACCTGTTGTAATGTGATATTTCATATGAGTGTGTTGCCATCAAGGACAACACCTGTATCATACTGCCAAAAATTACCACATAAATTTAGTCTTGAATCTCATTTGTATTCTTGTCATCCTCTATCACATCTTTCTCATGATTCCTTTCCCATTGACCTGCTTGATCAATCTCTTCCAAATCTGAAAAATGATCAAGTGCAAGGTAGTGATTCTTCATAATTAAAGGAACGGGAAGGAGAGGAAGCTGAGGATTTGTTGCACAAAAATTGTCACTTTGACTTTCTGCAATCTGCATGAGTACATCACCACTCATAATTTCCTCCTTTGTAAGTATTAAGCCTTAGCTCTTCATATCAAGCCTTGAAAATAAGAGAAAGCCCTCAAAAGTCTCTAAAACTCTTGTTCTGCACTTTCTCTTAGCATTTCCTATGGTCCTGCACCTAATGGTCATGTCCCCTGCATACCTGACCGCTCTGTCTCTGTGTTATGAGTGCGGACCCCTGTAAAGCTATGCATGTGTTATTTGATGTGTGCTTGTTTGTGATTGTAGGTTCTCAAAAGGAAACTCTTTCGAACAATTGAAGGATGGCTGCTACAAACTAGCGTTGGACTTAAGGTAGGATCTAAACACCTATATAGTTTTTATTAATGAATCGTAAAATTTTTAGAGAAAGATAGATTTGCTTGTCCTGCTTGTTGCTAGATATCTTTTGATACTAGGGAGATTGGCCTTGTCCGCAAGATCAATTTACCTGGCCAACAAATTCACGACTCTGCTGGGGAACTGAACTTAGTTTTCTGGTTTTCCTTTGTCTTTGACTTGAGAAAGTTATTCTTGTTTCGGGTTTTTGCTTGATGTGTGTGGGATTGGGTAGGTTTTAGGATCTGGATTATTTTTTGCTTTTTCGAAATTTTCAAGGGGATCGCACTTTATTTTTACAGACAATGCAGGCATCTCCGCACTATTCCTTTAGTGCACCGAGCAGTACCGCATCTGGTTCTTCTGGAAGCCTGCGGACCCTATGAAATTTTTTTAAAAACCCAAAATGCTTTCTCCCAGTTAGGTTTAGGTTTCATTTACAACTTTTAGTGTCCCAAACCTGCATGTGTTCTGTCAAAAATCTCTCGTGAGTAAGTTCCATTGGTATTTTTGTTTTAGATTATTTTCTAGAAGTTCTGCATGCCTGGATTTGTTTTCACTCAGTCTCTGTAGTGACTCAAAGATTAGGAGCCTAAGAGACCTTAGATCACCCTGGTGTCTTTTTTCCTTCTTGATGAGTCTGACTAGTTTGTGACATCCATCCTTGGTGAGAAATAGGTTTCCTTTTCTCTTTGCAAATCTTTGAACAAACTTGGTTATCAGTTTTGAATTTCATTTTTATAAAAGGAAACATAGCTGGATGTTTTTTGATTGATTTGTTATTCTGAATGAATTAATCCTTAGTTTACTGAATAACTAAGTAAAACGTCCTCAAAAAGATTTGAAGCTTTTATTTCGATTAGGTTTATAAAAAAATTTTAGATCTCAAGATTAGTTTTTATAGTTTCGAGTGTTTGCTAGAAATTGTAAAATCTCATTTGAAAGAATCGTTTTTGCATGTTTTGAGTGTTGAAAAGAAAAAGGATTTTTTGTGAGTGTTACACAGTAATTTATCACCGCTTTCACTCTCGGTCTTCTCACTGTGTCATGTGTCCAAGTCAAACATGCTTATGACAGACAAATGCTCTCCTAAGTTGCCAATTGACCCACTTTTCCTAAAGTATCTACCTCATCGCGATTATAGGCTTAACAAACACGTTGAAAGGCACTTATGAACAGTCCAGCGGAAGTACAACTGATTCCCGGGATGGCCCAATTTTAAGCACCAGCGCAGGGCTATGTGGTTTCTTCAGTAATGATCTGACTATCTGCATTGATCACTTGCGATGTCAGCGTTGAAGCTCAGTTCTGTGCCCGCGATGATCCAGATTGGGTGAATTGTTCCAACAGTCGGCCTTCCAGATGACTCCAAGCCTGGTTGTTGGCCTTATTTATATCGCCCTTCCTTCCTTGGTGTGGAAGTTCCGTCAATTGTGCTACCTTCCTTGGTGATAAGCTCTCCTTTCCACCTTTCATGGAGACTCCTTCTCCTATTTAAACTCTCACAATTGATATGCATGGCTAGTTCCTAGTTCCTGATAGTTGGCTAGTTGAGCAGTGTTGTTAGTGTTTGTGAGTTTGCTAGATAGCTGGTGTGAGAGTGAAAAGTGTGGGATTGTTGATAGCTTGTGGAAGGTTGTGAAGTGCCCTTAATCTTGTGTAAAACTTATGAGTGAGAGAGCTCTTGTATGTTGGGAGATCCATCTTCAAAGAGTGAATGCTTGAAGAACATGTTGGCTAGACTCTTTCTGAGAAGGCTTGTGACATCAGGACTTTGGTTGTAAGCTGACTCTTATTTCATTATTAATGCAATCAATGATGTTTTCTTATGTCTTGTATGTAATGTACTTGATAGCTCATGACTTCTTGACTTTGTGAGTAAATAGCTCATTGTTGCATTTGGTTACGTGCTTTGTTGTATTTCCTTTGCATTGTTTCAGGTTGATCACTTGTTGAGGAGAAGGAAGCGGAAGCTGGAGCACCGCAACGAAACTCCATCGACCATCGGTTGAGGTAGGCCTCCAACTTTAACTGTTTAAGGAAAGCTATTGTTGATCTGTCCTTGTTTGTGATTATACCCACTCTAGGGCTAAAGGGGTTGCCTCTATCCGCAGAGGGAACACTTTCCTGCATCACAAATTGGCGACTCAATTGGGGAGGAGTTTTGGCCTTTGTTTTTCTTGTTTTCTCTTGCCTTGATTTTTTGATTTGGTTTCTTTTGAAGTTTTGGGGATTAGTTATCAATCCTCTGAGTTTCCCAATTTAATCTGGGAAACACCCCTATTTGATTGAAGGATTGGTTGTTTTTGATTTGGGAGTTCTGGTTCACCTGTTACTGTTTTGAACATCATCACAGATTTAATTTTAACATTCGTGTTGTCATCGCGATCACACTTTTGGAACATCCTGTCCATCGCGTAATTACGCCTGACAGTCGCGACGGTTCTGGAAATCGGACCATCGCGGGAAAGTCGTGTACTTCCACGCTGACATCGCTTTGTTGCTGCGGCTAGTGCTTCATTAGCGCTTGTTGCTTGTGTATTACCCGTGCTGATTGCTGTAGAATTGATTTTCTCAATTCTACCTCCTGAATCCATCAATCCTACTGGTCCCTTGCTTTTCTCGCTTGCTTGATGACCTATTTTTTCACTATCCATGGTTGAGGCACTTTCTTGTGAGCTTTATTGAGTGAGTCTTGTGTTTTTTGACTATGTGACCTAGCCCTTTAGAAGTTTCGTCGAGAAACCATTTGCTTGGGTTACTTGTCTATTCAAGGTTCATCCACAACCTTCTTATGATTCGCTTGAAGCTCTTTCGCTGCTTGTTTTCTTGCTGGTTGATTTTTAGTGTTGATTATTGAACCAATTTTTTATGTTGATTCGATTTATTTGCTACCAAGCATAGATTACAATTGTTTGGATCGATCAGTCCACACTTGCTTGTTTGTCTCTTTAAATTCAAAAAAAAAAGAAAATCAAAATTTTGCATTCATTTAGCATACAAAAGTGAAAGTACATTTGCATTACAAATTTTCATGTTTGAGAAATTGGAAAGCGAATTTTACATCTTTCATTAGTAGTATCAATGCATCGTGAGATTAGTGTATTGATGCATTGTGGTTCTTAATGTTTGCATTCGCTTGTCTTGGTTTTCTTGGTTTGGGAATGATCTCTCTACCCTTCTGTAGGTAGGTGTTCATTGAAATGGAAGATGCTTTACTCATTCTAGTTGCATCCTAGGATTTGTTGAATACATACGGTAGGGCCTGGAAACTGAAACTTAATTCAAGATCAACCTTAAAATGAACTGAGTGAATCTAACAACACATTGGAACATAACGCTCATCATTTAAAGGTCTAGGCTAGAGACGTGCTCCAGCGTCGTTAAACCTAGTCACTATTGTTTTCACTCAAGGTTGGGTGATTCCTCCTTCTGTGACTCAATAGTAGTCTAGTATGGAATTGTGCTCCCATGTACCGTCGAGTATATGTTGGGAGACCCCACTAGGTTTATCATCCTTTATCCCTAGGAAGCTATGTCTGTCGCCTTGCAAACCGTAACGCACCGAACACAGCATTCGAGAAGATTGACTGTCGTATGGAAAGTCCTTGGTTTTCATATGACTGCCAAGGTGTATATGCAGTTTTACGGGTTGCTTGGTAAACCTTTTGCCTAGCTCTCTAGAGTAGTCACTTTCATTCCTTTTCGGACTCCTTAAAGAAAAGGTCCATTTGAGCACCTGTCCTTTTAGGCTCATTAAACCTCGAAAGAGATAGAGTCACCTTTTCGTCCTTTTCTCGACTCTTGAAACATGAAAAGGTCAAGTTTTGTTCCTGCGTCATAAAATTTACTGCCCACGAAATATTCCTGGTAATAGTTCAAGTTCTTGGTTGTGAGAAGAGTGTTTTTCAGGCTCGTTCCTAATGGCAACATCCCCTGAATCTACCGGCCCAGGTCTTCCCCCAAATGGAATTATTGGTCCATTTCCGCCTTTTGGAAATGTCGGTGCTCCGTATATGGCAACATTGCCTTTTCCTGGGTTAACCATTGGTTTTCCTGTATGGTTATTTTCAACCTCAATGGTCTCGAGCGTCATGACTCCTGTTCCACCATCTCCTTCATCTAAATCACGACACATTGATTCTGAGGTTGAGCCTGCGCCATCTTCCCCTGTTTCTTCCTCCTTCTCTCCTCCTTCGCCTGGTGAAAGCTTCACATCTAGTAACCAGGAGACTAAGAAGAAGAAGAAGAAGATGATGAATAAGAAGAAGATGAAGAAGAAGAAGAAGTCCTATAAACACGAGCCCACTTATGCAGCTACTGCTCCAAGTACATCTCAGGTCGAAACACCTTCCGCTCCTCTGCGGAAGGTTAAGTTTCCTTGTCAATTGTGCAAGGGTGACCATATTCTTCATGATTGCCTTGACATTCCTAGGATCTTAGAAGTATGGTCTCGTGATCCAGCTCATCCCTCATCATCCTCTGAAGCTCATGACGATGCTACCCTATCAACTAGCAATGGTAAGAAGAAAGGGAAGATTTGATTCCCCTATAGACTGTGTGAAGGCAACCATCCCCTTCACCTTTGTCCACTCATGGACAAAGCTTCCATCGTTTTGGAAAGTCTTATAGCTTCTTCACCCCAACTTCCCGTTGGTTATCAGAGACTCTCTTCAGACCCTCTCCCTGTCGACAAAGAGATTGACTTATATTCTTCTCTTGTCCCTCCTCCTCTTTCCGAACTTGGCTATACCAAGCCTGCTCTAGACCAACCATTGGTCGGAGAGAGTGTCAACTTGGGTTCACCGCCTGTTTATCACTCTGTTTCAGAAAAGCGTCATGCTCATGTTCTTCTTGTCTCGATAGATTCTCCTGAATCTGAAAACGACTCTCCTATCCCCGTTGATTAAGAGGGTCCTTCTTCAGTTCCTATAGAGCAGGGGGGCAATCATACGATTCCCCCACCAAGTAGTTCATTCATTTCCTTCGACTGGAGTCATTTGACTACATTCCGCCTTCCATCCCATGTGCCTTTCCAGATTACAGTACATGCCTATGATAAGGCAGTACCTAGCACTATCTTGGATGAAGGTGCATCTGTCAATCTTATGCCTTCCACTACTTGGCAAGCTTTGGGCTCCCCACAGCTTGTGCCGGTCGCACAAAATCTGTTAGCACTTGACGAAGGAATGAGTCAACCATTAGGGATCCTTCCAAAGTTCCCTGTTACTTTGGGAGGCAAAACCATCTATATAGACATACGAATTGTCCAAGGTGCTTTAGATTTCAGTCTTCTCCTTGGTCGTGACTATGTTTATGCCATGGGGGCCCTTATCTCTTCACTTTTCCATGTGGTTTGCTTTCTACACGACGAAATAAATGTGACCATAGATCAATTGTTGTTATTAGTCACCCGGTGCCTCCTGTGCAGCTGTCATCCCCTATCGGTTCTTGCTCACAAGTAGTACCTTCCTTGCCACAAGTCAATTCTGTGGCTACCCGTTCTGTCTCTGCCTCTGTTGATGATCATGCAGATGGTCTCGTACATCATGTACTAGGGGCAATGGAACCTGATCTGTCATTAGTGCCTCATGACATGTATTCCTCCCAGAGTGCGTCCCTTCCATCCCGTGAAGACCTCTTGGGAGCCATGTTCTCATATGACTAATGAACCATGGGTGTCCCGAGGATAGTTTGTTCCTGTCTCAATCTCCTTAAAAAATGAAACCGGGTGTCTCGAGGATGGTTCGTTTCCTATGTCAACCTCGTTAAAAAATGAAAACAGGGGTCATGAGCATAGTTCCTTGTGTTGTGTCAAGCTCGTTAAAAAAATGAAACAAGGAGTCATGAGGAAAGTTCTTGATCTTATGTCAACCTCGTTAAAAAATGAAACAAGGGTTATGAGGATAGTTCTTTTACTGTGTCAACCTCATTAAAAAATGAAACACCTCCCTTTCCAAATCGAGTCTTTGTTTAAGATCTCGTAAAATCCAATTAGATCCAAGATCTCGAAAGTGAACCTTCATTCCATCCACCTCGTTGAAATGAAGCTTGGGGGGCATGTACCTCGATTTGCGTCATTATACTGGGGGCATGCAAACTTATAACAAGCATAGTTTTTCATTTCAAGCTTGTGTAAACATGAAACCGAATCCAAGCAGAGTTCTCCATGGTTCAATATTGTGTAAAAATGAACCCATACCTAATTTACATCTTGTGATTGTCGTTTATCTGCTAAATTCTGCTAGATGAGCCTTGGTTGTTTCATTCCATTGCCACCATCTCTTTGGCAAGTTCATATTCTTTCACTTGGTTGTTTTTCCTTTCTTGAGGGAACGCAGTGATGAGTGGTTTTATTAGCCAGCCTCTTGACCATTACATGTTTTGAGCAGTTCCACCATTGCCAGAACCAGTTGCTACCCTTTATACCGCTCATTCCTCTAGGACGAGTCACCTTTAATCTCTTTTCTGACTCGTAAAATATGAAAAGATTGCTGAGTATTTTTCCCTTTTCGACTCATTAAAGAGAATAAAAATGGAGGTTTGCTTTCAGCTCTTTTTTGACCATTTAAAGATGAAAAGATCCCCAAGTTGTTCCTCTTGACTCGTTAAAAGTAAATAAGAGGCGTTCGCCTTTAAGCTCTTTTCCGACTGTCTAAAAACGAAAAGATTTCCGAGCCTTTGTCATTTCAAGCTCGTTATTGGTTACGAAATGACGTGATTTCGGCTACTTTTCTACTTTTTCAGGTCGAAGTCACTAATCATGAAAAGCACTCCTCGATCGTAATGGTCGGGCGGTTCTTTCGAGTATCATTTTATAATTTTTCGGGCTCGAGAGACACAAATCTACAAAAAAGGACCCCCCTGGAGTTTTCTTTTCTGTGTCTTTTTCAAACTTCCTAAACATGAAAAAGACTCCGAGTTTTACCTATGTCAAACTCGTTAAACCCTGACAACATTGGACTCATCACCATGAAAAGACTTGAGCTTCTCCTCCCTAGGGCTCGTTAAACTATTACTAGGTTGGATTCAATGACAGGTTTATCATCGATTGTCTATGGCAGCGAGTTACTCTTGAACATCGACACTTTTGCTTCTTGTCGAGTTGGGACGTCCATACATCGTCATTTGGCCTTCCACGGGTTTGGGTTGTCATTCAGCCTCATTCCATATGATTCATGTCGTTGTCATCAAGCCTATGATCCTTTGGTACCTGAATGTTGCCACCCTCCAAAGTCGTGTCGCCGACATGTTCAAGAGTATAATCCTTCTGTAGTTTACACCTCTATCTCCTCCTCTGATACTTTGTTTCACCATCTACCACTTTTTCCTTGTATCGTGTCGTTGATGGGGGAAACATTATGGCCCTCCTGCGACGGGTCATCTCCTGTCGACATCAGCTCATTATCCAAGAGATTGATCTATAGATCCCCTTTGGTACCTTAGAACTTGCACGCCTAAATGGCAAGTTCTTCCCACCTAACGGTTGACTTTCATCATTGGTTGTCGATTGGGTGATTCCACGAGTGTTCGACTTTAGCTCCTTTTTCACACTCCGTGGATTGTGCTAGCTAGTATCTTGAGGACCATTAGCATTATAGGTGGTTTCTCTCGCGCTTGTTAACAGTTTCCATCATCGACCGGTAATCAAGCGACTTTCTCTCATGCTCAACTTGAGCACCTCTATTCGCATGCTAGAATTTGTACTATGGTTGGTGGGGTTCAAGACGCCGAACTCAGATTACACATGTTTGGGCTGCGTGGATTGGTTTCTAGTTACATGACTGATTGATGGATGGCTGCGACCATACCTGAGTCTTGATGGATGGCTGCAACCATACCTTTATCATTATCATGGTCTTATTAGCTAGATGGCTACATCCATACCACAGACCTATTTCGTATGTCTTTTGGATGGCAGCACCCATGCCTAGACTACTTGTACCTCAGAGATATCAGTTTGACTTGCGTACAGGTCCTTCCAGATGGTGTTCCAGCTCAGTTGTTTTGTAAAGCATTTCACCCCTCCCACTCTCTCAGGCTTCATACTTTAGGGGGAATCTGTTACACAGTAATTTATCACCACTTTCACTCTTGGTCTTCTCACTGTGTCATATGTCCAAGTCAAACATGCTTATGACAGACAAATTCTCTCCTAAGTTGCCAATTGATCCACTTTTCCTAAAGTATCTGCCTCATCGTGGTTATAGGCTTAATAAACGCGCTAAAAGGCACTTATGAACAGTCCATTCACGCTGCTAGTGTGGAAGTATACCTGATTCCCGTGATGGCCCGATTTTAAGCACCAGCATGGGGCTATGTGGTCTCTTCAGCGATGATCTGACTATCTGCATTGATCACTTGCGATGTCAGCGCTGAAGTTCAGTTCTGTGCCCGTGATGATCCAAATTGGGCGAATTGTTCCAATAGTCATCCTTCCAGATGATTCTAGACCTGGTTGTTGGCCTTGTTTATATCGCCCTTCCTTTCCTAGTGTGGCAGTTCCATCAATTGTGCTACCTTCCTTGGTGATAAGATCTCCTTTCCACCTTTCATGGAGACTCCTTCTCCTATTTAAACTCTCACCATTGATATGCATGGCTAGTTCCTAGTTCCTGATAGTTGGCTAGTTGAGCAGTGTTGTTAGTGTTTGTGAGTTTGCTAGATAACTGGTGTGAGAGTGACAAGTGTGGGATTGTTCATAGCTTGTGGAAGGTTGTGAAGTGCCCTTAATCTTGTGTAAACTTATGAGTGAGAGAGCTCTTGTATGTTGGGAGATCCATCTTCAAAGAGTGAATGCTTGAAGAACATGCTGGCTGGACTCTTTCTGAGAAGGCTTGTGACGTCAAGACTTTGGTTGTAAGCTGACTCTTATTTCATTATTTATGCGATTCAAATGATGTTTTCCTATGTCTTGTATGTAATGTACTTGATAGCTCATGACTTCTTGACTTTGTGAGTAAATAGTTCATTGTTGTATCTGGTTACGTTCTTTGTTGTATTTCCTTTGCTTTGTTTCAGGTTGATCACTCGTTGAGGAGAAGGAAGCGGAAGCTGGAGCAACGCAATGGAACTCCATCGACCACCGGTTGAGGTAGGCCTCTGACTTTAACTGTTTAAGGAAATCTATTGTTGATCTGTCCTTGTTTGTGACTAGACCCACTCTAGGGCTAGAGGGGTTGCCTCTGTCCGCAGAGGGAACACTTTCCTGCATCACAGTGAGCATAATTAGTAGTCTCATTTTGAGTTCTTGTTGAAAAAGAAAAAAAGATTTTCTTTTCATTTACACGTTGAAAGAAAGATTTGTTTTTCAAATAATTGGATTGTCAAACTCTTTCTTTTAGCTAGAAATTCATTGAAGGAAAAAACGAATTGTTTATCATTCTTAGGTGCATATTTTAGTGTTTTTGGAGTCGAGTCTTCACACCATCAAAGTCTCACTTCCATACCTTTTGACTTAAGCAACAACCTAAAAAAGTAACGCTTAATTAAAATTGATCTAACAATCTTTTATTTCTAGGGCTCTTATCACCAATATAACTTAGGCTAGTATCTTGGAGTAGGGAGTAATTAACTCTCCAAGATAGTTAAAACAAATGAGTAGCTATATCTTGCGGTAGGAAATAAATCCAATTGTAATTGATATAATCTGGGAATCTCCTCTTAAAGGAGTCAATCACGAGATCATGTCCGAACCTTTGAGACAATCAAGTTTATCTCATTGTGAAAGATAGAAGATTTGCACGTATTATAAATGGTAAACCTCAGATTAACCATTGTCGAGGAGCCTAGGGTCACTTGTTGGTAAACCTCGGACTGATCATGTCGAGGAACCTTCAAGGGGATTGAGCTTTATTACTCTGCCCTTGCGAATAGATCGAATCATAGACTGTTCCCCCAGTTGTATTTGTTATTGTTGGTAACCTTAGTGTCCATAAACTTAAGATTATTTCCTAAGGTGACGGTGAAGGATGGGTCTCACTGTACCTAGAACAGGCGTCGACTAGACTCACTTGGACTCTCTGAGAGGTTCTCTTCACTCGAGATGGTTTTTTGAAGAAACTTGTGCCAGTCTATTTCAATAAGCAAGTTGTCGGGGTAACTGTTAGAACCGCCCTTTCTGTATTAAATTCTGTGATGTTGGATTTCATCAGCAACTAGTGTTTTTGGTACGAAAAGTTACTATTTGTGTGTGGTTTGAACTCTTAGATTTTTTTAGGAATGTGATTCAATTGTTTGCTTCTTTAGACTTTAGGTGGTTTTATTGAGATTTTCTTTGTTTGCATGTGAGTAATTAAATATTTAATTGTGGCTGAATTACCGAGACAATCCCGTAGACTTCGGGGGAAACCTCCCCAGTATACACCAAGCCAGCTTGAAGGGCTACGAGCTCTTGTATCACCTAGTGATAGTAGAGTTGGGTCAACAGAAGCCGAAGAGTCTTCCTTAATTATTCATCCTGATTATCAAGTACAGACAGCGGAGTACATCTCTGAGCCAATTTCACTTTCCGAAGTTACTAGTAGTTTTTCTCCTACTAGTGAATTAGCTGAAGAACCTAAAATTTATGAGCCTGAAACTGAACCTGCTCCTACTCCATCCTCAGGATTTGCTTCTCCAACTTCTAGTGGTCCTGTTTCACCCAGGGTAGGAAGTATCATTACGCAAAATCTTCCTTCTGGACTCATTTCTATTGAAGAACTTGTTAGTCCAGACAAATATATAGTTCTCCCTGAAAAATCAACCGACTTTAGAACTTAGGGAGAGCGAATCAATTCTCTACAATCCTTTTAGGAGTGACGCTTAGTACGTATCATTGACAAACTTTTTAGAAAACCTGGGTCTTAGTTTTTCACCACCTCGAATTCCTTTTCATACTAAACCCAGAGGTTATTATCCTCCTCTCAATATGTCAAGACAGTCATCTATGTTTTCCCAAACACTGGAAACATTTTTATATCACGGTCCTTCTGTTCTTTCGAGGTATCAGTCACTTACTGGTACTTTTTCAGGAGCGTCTCCTCGACCAATTGAACATGAGATATCAACTGGTAATAACGGAACTCAAGTGTCAAGTGTAGAAGAAATCTTTATGATGTCTGGTACTATTCCAAATCCGTAACCTCAAGGTAGTCAGTTACCGCCTGGGGGCAAACCCCAAGGTAATCAGTTACTGCCTGGGGGGCAACCCCAAGGTAGTCAGTTACCACCTGGGGGGCAACCTCAAGGTAGAAAATTACCGCCTGGGGGGCAACCTCAAGGAAAATACACACCGTCAGGACAATACATACCCCAAGGTCAACCCCAGACTCAATACATACCTCAAGGTCAACCCCAGTATCAATATATACCTCGAGGTTAACCCCAGTTTGAGTACGTGCCTCAAGGTTATCAATCTCAAGGTCCATACCCAACTTAAGGTTTCCAACCACCTTCTGGTTAACCATTTGTACAAGGAACTGGAAATGTACCTTTCAATTATCAGCCCTACACTCAACCTGGTTATGGTCCTCAATATGTTCAACCTTTTATGGGTCCATACCCTAGAATGAACATGGTGTGGGATCCATCTCAACAGACTTTGCAACCTAATGTGCAGTTATCGAGTCAGCCTGGACAACCTTTGGTTTTTGGTCCAACCTAGGAACCTGTCCATCCTATTGTTCAAACTTCTGCACCTTGTGTAGTTCATCAGTCCGGGCCTAGTTCACCTCGAACTCTGCCTCAAAATGTTGCTGCAACTACTGCAACTTCTGTTCAATCTACCCCACCTACTTCTGGAGTATTGGCAGCTCCAGTTTCTACTGTTCCTGCATCAACTCCTCAAGCCTCTTTACCACAGTCAGGACCTATAGGTCAAACTACAGTTTAGATGCCTGTAGGACAACCTGATCCAAGTACAGTTGTCACAAGTCAACTGCAATTCACTTATCAACTATACCAGGGATAGTAGCAATTCGGTCCTGCTGTGAAAAACCCAATTTATTAGTATCAACCATACCCTGGATATACTTATCAACAACCTCAACAACCCCAGTTTGGTCTGGTTAAACCTAGTTTTCCAGGAGGATATAATATTCCCAATGCAAATCCAATTCAAAGTTATCCTGGATATCCTCCTCCTGGGGCTGGTCTTGTGACCCAAGGTTTTCGAGACCCTAACCGCCAGTTACCTTTTATTGCAACTTTCAAATTAGCTGATTTGTCACACCTTACGAACGATCCAATTAACTATCTTCCATATTGGCCGCCAATGCCTAATAAGTTGCCCAGTGATATCCCAAAATTTGAGGGTAAGTCAGGAGAAGATCCATCAAATCATGTGATGACTTATCACCTCTGGTGTGAAACTAATTCCATTATTGATGATTCAATTCGCTTACGTATTTTTCAATGCACTCTGA
Organism: Pinus taeda; assembly: GCA_000404065.3. Taxonomy (NCBI): domain Eukaryota; kingdom Viridiplantae; phylum Streptophyta; class Pinopsida; order Pinales; family Pinaceae; genus Pinus; species Pinus taeda. The sequence continues at coordinate 179,471 of APFE030027104.1, forward strand.
TTGGTCTTACTGCCAAATGGTACATTGAGTTACCACGAGGCTCTTTTTATAATTTTAATCAGTTAGCCACTTCTTTCTTAACTCATTTTCAGTTTCCTGTCAGATACGACAATGGCACGGAACTATTAACTTCATTAAAACAGTCAACGTCCACATATATTTCAGATCATATTCATGAATGGCGACGTAGACGATGTTTAGTGAAAGTTTTTATTCCGGATCAAATCTTAGCACAATGGTTTGTTAAATAATTGTTACCTAAAATCACTGAAGATGTAGCTAAGGCAGGACTTGTTACTGAAGAGCAAGTAATTGCTCAGGCTCAGTACCTTGACCTCGTTTATACATGGTCGGGTACTTTACATGAAAAAATCCCTGACCTTTTGAAACACAATTAAATAACTGCAGCTCCTTCAGGGTCTCATGCCATTGACGATGTGATTGGTTCAGTTAGTACCAAAAGCAAGAACAAATTTTCCAAGAATTCTTCTCCTATTATAACTTTACCATATTCCCCGACAGGAGACTCTTCCGCTGAAATTCCTGCCGATATCCATGTCATAGAATCATCTACGGCCAAATCAAAATCTGGCGGTAAAAAGAAGGGGAAGAAGAAAAATAAGCAAAACTCAAAAGAGAAATCAGATCAAATGAATCTACTGACGAGAAACGTAAACCTCACTGTCCTTGTCTCATTTGTGACAAGAAGCATTTTACAAGAGACTGCCCACATCAAGCCGAGGTTTCAAAAATCGTCAAAGGTTCTCAAACACTTGTTGTCTTGAAGGATCCTTTTCCTAACCAAGATAGTAAGATGATCGGTTCTTCCTCAAATGCCTCAGAAGAATCCATTATGATGATGTCTCTTGTCAGGATTGTGACGTGATCGCGATTTATGATAGTAAAAATCCTGTTGGTGGTAAAGAAGAAGAATCTTCTAATTCAAACCCATCAACTTCAACTCCTTCTGGTTCTAATCTGCTATAGATCGAGAAACCTAACCCTGACTTAGTAATCAAACCGCCTGCTAAAGGTATACTTCGAAAGTCAGCTTTCAATCCACATGCGAGAGCTGCTCAGAATTATAACATTGTTGAAGACTTAGCTATTTCCCCTTCAGTAATGTCGGCTTTGGAGGTGCTGCAATCATGCCCAACACAGTGTAAATTAATATTTTTGGCTATAGGAGCTGTTGATATTCAAGATTCAAAACTTATAATATTCGATTTAGAGAATAGTACACCCCGCCTACCTCATCAAATGGCTTTCCAGATTCCATTGTTATTCAAAAAAAGACCTTGCTTTCGGACTGTGATTGATGAGGCAGCTTCTACGTGTATTATGTCGATCCATTGTTGGAGATCGCTTGGTTCTCCGACACTCAATTAGTCCTCGACGATTCTAAAGGCTTTTGATGGCCGAGGGTTCCATCCTTTTGGCATTTTGTAGGATTTACCTATAAGGGTTGAAGGCAAAACTGTAAATCTAGATGTGGAAGTGGTTGATGACCCTCTAGATTACAACCTTCTCTTGGGTCGCAGTTGGTCTTACACCGTGACTGCTATTGTTTCATCTGTCTTTTGGCTTATCAAGTTTCCTCATAATGGAAAGATCATTACCATAGACTAGCTCACTTATTTTTCATCCGACCCAGCCTCTTCAAATAGTATTCAACATGTCAGTAAAATAGCTATCCCTTACAAGGATGTTGGGGTAGGTCTGATTAAAGATTCTGGTTTACTAGGAAATTTTTCTTTTCCTCCTCCTAACATATCGCCTTCTATTGCAACTATTAATATGATTTCATTGAACACTGTTGCTTTTGATGATCCTTGGATCATTCCTTCTGATTCTGAGGCGGATTCATTTGGTAACACAATGCCTTTGAGTCCCTTTGAAATTGCATATCAAGTTGTACAGTCATTTTCTGATTCTTGTTCAACCGAAACTGATCCAATGAATGTGGTCCATGGAGAATCACTTTCAATATCCACCTCAGCTTCAACAACGTTTTCTGATCCTTTTCATACTGATGAACAGATTCGTGAACTTTTGTCTGTTGATGATTTACCATGGGAAGATCTTCATCATCGATCTTCGTTTTTACCTGAGCTTGATCATTTTGAAAATGATTTTTCATCTATTTTTACCGCTAACTATGTCGATGAACCACATAATCCATTGCAACATCCTGATTCTGAGTTAAATTTGGGAAATATTTCTCGAACGGTTCCTATTGACATTTCAGTAAAACCCGGAATTATTGAAAACAATCATATAGGTGCTTCCTATACGGACGATGAAATCTAAACTTATAAAGCCCTATTTCAAGAATTCCACAATCTGTTTGCCTGGTCATATGAAGAAATGCTAGGAATCGATCCATTAATTGTTGTCGATGAAATTAAAACTTACCCTGATGCTAAACCTATTCGACAATGTTTGCGTCAGATACATCCACGAAAATTTGTTGCTATTAAAGCTGAAGTTGAGAAATTACTTCGTGCAGGTTTCATTTATCCAATTCCCTTAACGGATTGGGTATCGAATATTGTTTCTGTTAACAAAAAGCAAGGAACGATAAGAATATGTATCGATTATAGGGATATTAATTGAGCTTGACCTAAAGACAATTATTCAACCCCTTATATCGATCAAATTATAGATAATTGTGCCGTAGTGAAATGTTATGCTTTATGGATGGTTTTTCTGGTTACAATCAAATCAACGTACTCCCTGTTGATCAACCTAAAATGGATTTCATTTGTCGATGGGGGACATTTGCTTATTGAAAATTACCTTTTGGATTGAAGAACGCTAGAGCAACTTTTCAAAGGGCTATGTCTTACGCATTTCATGACATCAAGCACATTGTGCAACCTTATCTCGATGATTTACCTGCCCATTCAATACGAAGGGTCGATCATATCACTCATTTACGAGCAATCTTTATGAGATGTAGGCAGTATCGAATTAGACTGAATCCACACAAATGTGTTTTCTATATAGAAACGGGTCGTTTACTAGGATTTTTCGTTTCAAAAGCTGGCATTCATGTCGATCCCTCGAAGTTTGAAGCTATTCTCAAATTACCTCCTCCTTCGAATCTTCACCAACTCCAAAGTTTACAAGGGAAAGCAAATTTTTTACGTCGTTTCATTCCTAACTACGCTGAAATAACAAAAGGTTTTACCAGGTTGTTGAAACAAAATACTCTATTATTTTGGGATGAGATAGCTGACAAATCTTTTGATGCACTTAAATACGTGTTGACCCATGCACCGTTATTGCATCCTCCCAACTACAACCAAGATTACTTTTTGTACCTCGCCGCTTCTCATTCCACCATTGGGATGGTTTTAGCTCAGGAATATGAATTCAACAGTGAACATGTAATTTACTATCTTAGTCGAACCCTGAATCTGACTGAGCTTAAATATTCGCATGTGGAGAAATTGGCCTTGGCGGCTGTTCAAGTTGTCCAAAGATTTCATCACCACATCTTAATACACAAAACCACTATAATTTCAGACTGTAACCCTATGACATATATCTTGACCAAACAATTGCTAGGGGGCAATTATTCCAAATGGATAGTTATCCTGCAGGAATTTGACTTAGAGTTTGAAAAATCCAAGGCAAAGAAATCTTTGGTTTTTGCGGAGCTGATGTGTGATTTCCCCCGTGATGATACTGAAACTGTGGCGGAAGAACCCATTGCAGATGAATCCTTGTTTCTTATCAGTACTCTTGACCCATGGTATGGAGATATTATTGTTTATCTCCAAACCTAATCTTTTCGGCTTGAAATCTCACAATCTCAGGGACGGAAAATACGTTTCCAATCCCAACAATACAATATTATTGGAGATACACTTTATCATCGTGGGGCAGACTCTATTTTCCGACGTTGTCTAACTCATGAAGAAGCTGAAAAGGTTCTGAATGACTGTCACTCTAGAGTATGTGGTGGTCATATGTCTGGGTATGCCACAACCCAAAAGGTATTGCGCGCTGGTTATTTCTGGCCATCCTTATTCAAAGATTGTATCTATGCAGTCTGGAAATGCCACAACTATCAAATTTTTTATCGTAAGATGCATGCTCCACCCGCTCCTCTCCACCCAATAATTGTCATCAGTCCTTTCGCAAAGTGGGCTATCGACTTTATTAAATGTAACCCTCACTCGGTCGGGGGGCATGCGTATATCATCCTTGCGGTAGATTAATTTACTAAGTGGACCGAGGCGATGCCTACATTTTTGGCAGACAGTAAAACTGCTGCAATTTTCATTTTCAATCATATAATTGCTAGATTCGTTGTTCCTCAAGCTATTATTACTGATCATGGGAGTCATTTTCAAACCATCATGATGACTAAACTGACAGATCAACTTGGCCTGCATCACAATAGTTCTACTCCATATTACCCACAGGCTAATGTTCTGGTCAAAGCTATCAATAATGTTCTAGTCACTATGATCCAACGAATCATTGGTATTCATAGGTCGAATTGGCATAACATGTTATTTTCATCACTTTGGGCATATCGAACCTCAATAAAAACATCAACTAGTTTCACTTCTTTTCAACTGGTTTACAGTTTGGAAGCAGTGTTACCCATTGAATGCGAAATTTCGTCATTGCAAATAGCCATAGAATTACTCCCAACCACTTTCGAAGAGGAGAAATGTTTGTTGTACTTAGCTCAACTAGATGAGAATCGACGTGGTGCTACATTAGCAATCGAAACTCATGTGAAACGAATAAAATCTCAATACGAACAAAATGTTACACCTCGTAATTTCTCGGAAGGAGATCTAGTCTTACTATACGATCAAGCAAACGATAAACTAGGGGCTGGAAAATTTGTACCTATGTGGCACGGTCCTTATATTGTTAAGAGAAAGCTGGCAAAAGGGGCCTATGAATTGGTAGATTTTGACGGTGTCTCTCTGGGTAAACCTAGAAATGGACTTTATCTGAAGAGATATTATGCTTAAACCTTGGTGTGGAGATTTTTATTAGATTAGTTTCTTTCTAGCTGGTGTGTTTTAGATTATAAATGTGTGCCTAGTTTAGAGAGTGTTTTTCTCATTATTCCTGCTTATCTTGATTTTACTCTTGATATTGCAGATGTCGACGTCTCATCAAACAAATATCGGTTTTGCTGATGGTGCTTGTCGTAATACATGGAACATTTCTTTCGTAGCTTGGGTTATCTATTCACCCTCTAATGAGTTAGTATCTATGCATGGGGTAAGCCTCGGTCAAACAACGAATAACATTGTAGAGTATAGTGCAGTGATTGAGTTATTATCTGAATCCATCTCATTTGGGATTCTGAGTTTGATTGTTAGGTTGGATTCTGAACTCGTTGTATTACAGCTTAACAAGGCTTATGCCATTAGAAATCCAGTTTTATTAAGATTATTTTTGAGAGTTCGTCTCTTGGAACGTGAATTTGATTATATTGAATATTAGCATATTCCAATATATTTAAATACATTAGCAGATGCAATTGCTTCTCGTATGTTAAATAGAAATTTGCAATAATAAAGACAGTGAATTTAAAAGCATTCCATAACATGTTATACAAGATAGCCAGTAATAATGATATATCATAGCATAGAAGTGTGTCAAATATACATCGTCTTCAATCATAGGTTGAAAAACACCTTATGATCTACAAAAATGATAGTACAAAAAGACATAAAATGTCATGTGAGTCTACAAAAGCGATCATCCTATCCCTGGTGATGATCACGATAAGAAACCACTGCTCGGGCCACCCTACAAAGGAACCCCCTAAAAGGTCCTGGGACCCCAATCACATATCGTTGTAACCTAAGTGGAATATCATCTATGCTAGTCTCTAGAATATCTGTTGTCAAACGCTCTAGATGATTCTCCAATTCGGTTAGGGTCTCTATAGATTGGTCCTGTGGGGCCAGCACTGCTACAGCTAGGTGTCTCCTCTCATAAGGCTAGAGAGAAGCTGGTCGTCGTTGACCCACATCTGCATTTAAAACTTTTTACTATCAGTTTTGGACGATTTAAAAAAAAAAAAAACAAAAAATAAATTTAGTTAAAACTTAGAAAGTGTTGAAAATGAATTTCCCTGAATCATCCCACCTCTCTCCTGGTGGAAGAACCATGTCTGAGTCACCACGATAATCCATCCCAGCATATGGAAAATCCTGAATTACAAAAAGTTGGTTCCTCAACCAACAAAAATACTCAAGTGGAAATCGGACAACCTCTGAACCCTCCTCAAGATGAGGGCCATCACTGCAACCCAACGCATTATCCTAGGCTCTCGAGGAAGACCAACCTCAACAGAAAGTTGTTGTGGGACCAACATAGGTACCCTCTCTAGACCAAAGTCAGTTGGCCTTTTACATTCACCAACACAGCCTTGCACTAGGTGAATATGGTACCTCGATAACAGTCTACTGCCATTCACATCTGGGATCCGATATCTACATGCAATGCTGCACTCCCGCATAGTCTGGTGACAGTGAACGCGATAACCTTAAGTTCAGGATGGGAGATAGTTTTAATATCTATTGTTTGTCCTCTGTTTGGTCATTGCAAAACTCCAATCGGAGACTAGCAACAGACTGGCCACCCATCCTAGTCCTGAAAAGATATAATCATTCACCTCTCTTAGGCAAACCAGTCAAGCAATATATGTCCTCTAGCTCGATTTTGAGTCGGTGGCCACCAATCATGAAACACTTGTCCTGTATGCTCCACCTGTCTACCAGCCATTGCAAGAAGTCTACTTGGGCCCTCATGCCGAGTATGGCCCAGAATTTAAATAGTCTGCATGCTTTTAATGCCTGTATTGTAGGTGGCTGAACTAATGAAGCTAGATCCACATTTTGTATGTCCTACATTGCAAAAAAGATATATTAGAACAATTTAGTTCAAAATTTTTGGGCGGAAATGGAGAAAATTGGAATTTTTAAAACCTATTTCACGGGGTCTTCACCCGCTAGTTAGAGACAATGCGTAGGTCCGCACTCATCCTAAGAAACAGGTGTGGAAACCAAACTTGTTCCTTTGTAGAAAAAAGTCGAGGTCCGCAAGGGCCACATGTTGCACCTGTGGACCCCCACGAGCGTTTTTCAAAAAACAAATTCTCCTCAAAAATCAATTTTAAAGGCTAAAAACGGAATGCAAACATTTGAAATGCAAGATAAGGATGATGTGGATTACCTGGAGCTGACGGTTTTCGATTCCAACGAACAGATTTTCTGCAATCGTCACAGGAAGTTTTCTACCCAAAAACTCTCACTTCTCACTCTGAAGTCAAACGGTAAAAATGAATTTACAAAAGCCCTTTTTATAAGATTTTTTAAATAAATGAATTTTTAATGTATTTATTTTTTACTTTAAAAAGGTAACTTTTGATGCATTTTTATTTATTTTAAACATGTATGAGTAATGTTTTGACTTTTTTGTGCAGAATATTGGATTTTCAGGGATAATTGATCATTTTCAACAAAGAGCATACTTTTTCACTTTTTCGGACTCTTCCAAAATTTACGAAAAAGCGAAACATTGGAGTCCTCTTTAAGCTCTTTTCTGACTCGTAAAATATGAAAAGATTGCCGAGTTTTTCCCTTTGAAACTCGTTAAATAGAATTAAAAAGGCGGTCCACTTACAGCTCTTTTCTGACCGTAGAAACATGAAAAGATCGTCAGAATTTTGTTGTTTCAAGTTCGATATTGGTTTTAAAACGTCGTGTCTTCGATCGCTTTTTTAGTTTTTCAAATCAGTGCCACTAATTATGAAAAGTACTCCTTGATCGTAATGGTCAAGTGGTTCTCTCAAGTATTGTTTTATACTTTTTCGGGCTTGGGGGACACAAATTTATGAAAAAGGACACCCATGGAGTTGTCTTAAGTTTTTCTTCTGACTCCCTAAAATTGAAAAACACTGAGTTTTTCCTATACTGGACTCATTAAAATGTAACAGTAAAGGACCTGTTCGATTTTAAACAGGAACGAACCACTCCTTCTTAGGGTTCGAATTTTAAACTAAGTTGGACTCATTCGAAGGATGAGCTTACAACCAAGCAAATATTATCCTCCTCAAGTTTTTCAAAAGTAAAGAGGTAGTTGACAAAAATGGTGGGGGAAAAGAGAGAAAATGAACCTGTTTTTTATACTTTGTGTTTTAGAAAAACAATTAAGCACTCTTGAACATGACACTTTTTGTTTACCTAGGTTGGGAAATCCTTTGCCTAACAGTTAATCAAACCATATTGAAAGTCTTCAGCCGGTTTCTGAGTATTAGCTTTGGGTCAATTGTCACCAAACCATCTGCAGTGTCGTTATGTGTTCAAGAGATCAGTTCAAATAAACCATTCATTTGCAAAATATCTGTCATCCATTTTTACCATCCCTGAGTTAGTCCTTGCCAAATATATTTCTTCAAAACTTGATCTATGATTTCGTGTTGTGGGCTTGCCTATGACAGATCACTTTCTATCGATTTCAGCTCATTATCTAGAAAGATGATCTATAAATCATGAGTACCTTGGAATCTGCATTCCCTAATGGCAGGTTTCTCGCCTTCAACGACAGGTTGCATCATTGACCTTCGATCAAAGGATTCCATGACATGTTCGACATCAACTCATTTTCATATTTCATGGATTGTACTGAGTACTTTGAGATCCATTAACATTACTGGTGGTTTCTCTCACACTTGTTAACAGTTTACATCATTGACTGGTAATCAAGTGGTTTCTACCATGTTCGACTTCGACACATTCATCCACATGGATAGAATCGTACTAGTTCGGGAAGCAGAAATCAAGACCTTGGATCTAGTTTCTACCATCCAGGCTATGAGGAATTTTGTTATTCATTATACAGTGGACTATTCATAAACAGATGGCTACACCCATACTGTGTCTACATATGTCTATACTCGTGATGTATTACAAAATCATTCTTGTATCAAAACAGTTTAGTTAGTTTTCTAGTGAGTTTTGATCTGAGCATGGGAATGCCTACCTCAGCGATGATATGTTCACATATATATTTTTTGCATTGAATGTTTTTGCAGGTTCTGACTGGGGTGTCCACAGGATGACCCTTGAAATGATAAAGTACTTCACTCTTCTTAGATGACAAATTCTATCCTCATCTATTACAGACTTTGCACTTTAGGGGGCGATTTGTTGCACACAAATTGTCACTTTGACTTTCTGCAATCTGTGTGAGTCCATCACCACTCATAATTTCCTCCTTTGCAAGTCTTAAGCCTCAGTTCTTCATATCAAGCCTTGAAAATAAGAGAAAGCCCTCAAAAGTCTCTAAAACTCTGGTTCCACACTTTCTCTTAGCATTTCCTACGGTCCCGCACCTAATGGTCATGTCCCTTGTGTCCCTGACTACTCTGTCTCTGTGTTATGGGTGTGGACCCCTGTAAAAATTAAAAAGGCGCAAGTATATTCTTAAAAACTCACTTTTAGTCATTTCTGGAAGCTTCTATAAGGAATCTTGAGGTGGCAAGTTCGCTCTTCTAAGGTTCATGCATCGCATACCTTAAGGAGCTAACCCCTTGATGTGAGGAGCTTATCCCTTTGAAGAAGGACTCTATCCCTTCATAGGTAGCCCTGTAACCTCCTTCCTTTACACTATAAAATGAAGCATTGGGCTGGTTACTGAAGAGGTTGAAAGCTGAATATTTTTGAGGTGAAATGTTGTTGGAACTTAGTCTTCCTAATTGAGCTTTTGAGAGGAGAGATTACATACCTCTTTGATCTCATTTGGAAGAGTGTGAGGCTTGTCAAAGTAAAGGAGATTCTTGTTTCGGACCCTGGGAAGAGCTTGTACAACATCAAGGCACCAAAGGTTGTAAGGTTCTTCTATTTCAAACTTAATACAAATAAGTTTATTTTTCTCAATACGATGTGTTTTATGGTTTATTTTATGGATTCCATGATCACCATAATGAACATGATTTATTATATTAGCTATGCAAGTGTTATTTGATGTGTGCTTGTTTGTGATTGTAGGTTCTCAAAAGGAAACGCTTTCGGACAGTTGAAGGATGGCTGCTACAAACTAGCGTTGGACTTAAGGTAGGATCTAAACACCTCTATGGTTTTTATTAATGAATCGTAAAATGTTTAGACAAAGATAGATTTGCTTGTCCTGCTTGTTGCTAGGTATCTTTTGATACAAGGGAGATCAGCCTTGTCCGCAAGAACGATTTATCTAGCCAACAGGATTCTCTTGACCTTTCTTTTCTTTTTCAAAATCCTCCAAGTCAAGACAATTTTCTTCCAACCGTTGTTGATTGTGAATCTAAGAATCGTGGTGATGGATTAAATACAATTAACTTGCTTAATTAGTCTAAATTCTCGGAAAACCTTCATTCTATTGATTTTCACTCCATCACTGTATGTAATGATGGTTTCCCAAGTGTACCTATTGATATTTCATTTTCTCAAGAAAAATTTGTTTCGAAATATATATCTTGAATCAAATTTGGCTAATGAAGGTATTTTTATTGAAACTATCTCTTCACCTTACTATCCCTTGTGTTCCACCTTTTGTAAGGCCTTAACTTGTGATGGGGATACTTCATCTAATGAGTTGGATTTTGAAATTGACACATGGTGGTGAGATCATTCATGATGAAGAGGAAAGTGTTGAAATCATCAAGTACTCGTTCCATTCCTTATCATTTCCAGTGTTGCAGTAGGAGAATTCCTTATTATAGGTTACTCATGAAATTTGTTCAATCTATTCATCCTCAGAGGTGAAATCAGAGGAACTTTATAACCTGGGTAATTGTTTTGTTAAAGATGTAAATTATGATCAAATAAGTAATATAAATGCATGCCAACTTGATACTAGCAATCTTTTTCCAATTATTGATGGTATTTGTCCACATATCATGCATGATCTCACTCAACCTTCAAAACATAATTCTAAAATTCTTGAAAGTTATGGGACTCATGAGGGAGTTAAGGCACTTTAACTTTTGTTGATGGTTATGTCAGGTTCTCATGACTTTGGTAAGGCCCCTGAACTAAATCAGATTTGGATATCCTCAAAAAATTATTTCCTTTGCATGGTTCTGTTGGATGTAAATTCCTTCTTGAAAGAATTATGCTATATTGGACATAACTCTACAGACTTTCAAGATTTAGTTTTTGATCAAATTGAAAATTTTGTTTCAGTCTACTTATCTCCATGCAAATCTCTTGAATCTAACTTTGGTTTGGAGTGTATACCTTGCATGAATATATAGATCCATGAATTTGATCATTTTAAATATTATAATCGACCGAAATATCCATACCTATCACATACTTTTGCAAATAATCTACTCTTATTCCTTCTTGTAAATGATATATTTCTACCATATCTCCTCTTGATTGTTAGTGAACACTTATGTTATTTGTTGAATCAAGTTAATCTTTCTCACTCATTTCATCTTGATTGGTTTCAGGTGTTTTCCATACTAGCATTCCTTTTTTATTCTTTCAATGATTATAATGCCAGTTTAGTTTGTCATTAGTTAGAAGAAAACAGTTTGCCACATTCAACATATGTGGAAGATGATTCTTTTGTTCGAAACATTGATAAAGTTGTTCAAATTCGTTCATACTTGTTGTTTACTGACCAAGATTCTTGTTTTTAATCATTCCATCTGATCATGGTTCCTGTTCTAACAACTGTCATCCAATTGATCATTTTCCCACTAGTATACCTCATGATAGTTGTTTTACATCGAGTGATCCTTATTTTCTATATTCTCAATTTTCATATACTTGTCAAGCAATTGAGCCACTTCAACCTTTGTTGAAGGTTATGCTAGGGCCTCACTATCTTGACAATATTTTTGAACCTGTTTGGATTCATTTTAACTTACGAGACTCCCATCATGATCCTATGATGCTAATTGAAAAATTACTTTACAAAAATATCAGGATAATGAAAAGGAAATTTTTGAATCTCATGATCCAATCTATCATCAACTGGAAGCATCTTACTTAGCAAGCCAATTTGCTAAAAGAAATTTCTTATCACGCATGATGTTTGCTAAGGAAGAAAATACAAGTGCGTATACAATCACAAGGAGCTATCAAGGTTTTTTTGCTTATGTTTTGTAGCAAAAAAGTAATGTGGTAGGTTTGGTAACTTTAGGTGACATGAAACATCTCTCTACATCTAGCAAATACCTTTTATCTTTTGTGCAAGATAGTAAATTTCTTACATTTTTTGTTGCACATTAAGTCAATTTTCATCGCTTGTATCTTTGTGATTGCAAGTCGGGAGAAATTACACTGGCTTCACTAGAAATATCACCACACTTATCCCAGACCTTGTAGCTAGTTAGGTTAGGAGTAGGCTTAGTTACATTTAGTTCCTTTTGCATTTTATCCACCTTCTTTCCTACTCTCCATCTAGTCTCTGCATTTGTTTTATTTTGTATAATGTTTCTGGCTTCAATCTCCATTTTCTTTGTCTCTTGTTTTTTCTTTTAGTTTTGTATGTATTTTCTTGCATGTTTTCTTAATAAGACCTATGTGAAAGAGTGCATCACCCAAAAGACTTTATGGTGTAATAAAAGAGAAGGGTGACAACACAATTCTTGCCTTTTTGTTGTTTTACTTAATTTTTTGGGAAAATTCCATAGGTTGAGCTAAGTCTAGATGAAAAAAAAAAAAAAAATTCCAATAGTAGAACCTTGAGGGAACCTATTAAATACATGCCTATGCTAGTATATAAGCTACTCAAATTGGTATAAATCTACTTATGTGTTAACGCCTATCCAATCTAGTAGAGAGGGGATAAGGGGAAAATCTAAAGGGATCAAACCAATATCAGAAGTCTTAAGATATTTCTTTGAAGGGGCAAACTCCTTTGCTCTCAATAATTCAGGATCCCTCTTCCACCCATTGGAAATAAAAAATGTTGATGCACAATTCTATTAAATAGATAAATAAAGGGTGAAATAAGAGAAAGGCTTCCTATGAAAGGAGGTTGAGCAAGCGAATTCGGTCGGGTACTGACCAAGCTCACTGGCAACGAAGAAACACTTTTTCTCCTGAAGTGACTCTGTTGGGGTACTATCCAAGCCTCTTAACAGCAGAGAAACACAAAAGATGAAAAATCATACTCTAAATATCATAAAATCGACATGGACATTAACCTTTCCTAATTGAAATAATTGTGATATGGTGTCTCTTTTTGTGTGTGTTCAACCAAATAGAGGAAAGTGAGATGTTATGTCTAAAATTGGGTCGAAAGAGGGAAATCGAGGCAATCAATACTTCTTAAAGGTTTGACCCTTAGCTAAAATTTATTCCCCGATATAGAAGTTGAAGTTCACCCAGTGTCTTTCCAAGTGTTGTCTCTACTACAATGCCCTCCAAAAATTTCACTACATTCCAATTTTGGAGCCTACTATCACCGTCGCATGTAATGTGTCACCATTATCATTAAATGTCATCTCATGTTATACTGTGTCTTTAGTCTTCTTTAGTGGCCTCAAGTTTCGTCACACTGATTAGAACATATTTAGGTGCATTTGATGGTTGTAACATCTTTTTTGTTGTAAAACGACACTTTTGGGTCATAGTCACACACACTTCACCCATTGTACCTGGGGAATGCATGCAAAGTAACATTGTTTTATGTATAATTATGATTTTTAAAGATTTTCTATGCTTTCTAGATGAGTTGGTATGTGTCGCATATGGTTTTATGTCTTAAACCCATCATGTTTGCCCCTTTTATAATATCTAAGACTTAGAAAAGTCTTTGGTTTCAAAGAAAACCCATTGAGGTCAAGAGCGCATGAGTGCACGTTGAATCCTTGATCATGGATCCTTCATTTTTTGTAAGTGTTCCATTTTCCCTCCAATAGCACAAAGCACACTCCTTAATCCATATTTCCATTTTCTTGTTACAAATTGTACCCTTCAAAAACCAAGCCTTCCTTTGAACGCACTCCTTCAACCTGAGGAAATGTGCCCTCCTTGAGAGCACTCCTTCGGCGTAAAGGAATGCACCCTTCTTAAGCACACTCCTTTGAACTAAATTAATGTGCTCTCCTTGGGAGAACTCCTTAGACTTGAAGGAATGCACTCTCCTTGAGAGCACTACTTTGACCCGAAGGAATGTACCCTCCTTGAGATGACACTACCTCAACCCGAGGGAATGGGCCCTCCTTGAGCACACTCCTTTGACCTAAATGAATGTACCCTTCTTGCGAGTAGTCCTTTGACCTGAAGGAATGTGCCCTTCTTGAGTGCACTCCTTTTACCTTAAGGAATGTGCCCTCTTTGAGAGCACTATTTCAACCCAAAGGAATGTGCCCTCTTTGAGAGCACTATTTCAACCCAAAGGAATGTGCCCTCCTTGAGCACATGAGCATACTCTAAAGGAAAGAAGCTTCCTCCTTCAACATTTGGGAGTGTACCATGCACCCCCCTTGGTTTCTAGATCACATGAGCGTGCTCCAAAAGCATGAAGCCTCATCCTTCATCCTTTAGGAGTGTGCCCTACGCCCTCCATCTCTCACTTGAGTGCATCATGCACTTGGCAAGCCCGAAGCCTTCCCCTTCATCCATCAAACTTGTTCCATGCACCATGCACTCTACCTTTATTTCCTCCCTCCCTTGAGTGCATGAGCACGTGCCAAAGCCTTAAAGTCTCGTCCTCTCAGCTCTTCAGCCTTTCAAAGTGCACCTATATGCCCAAAATTTCCTTTTGCCCCTTTTTAGTGCACTGGAAAGGCATGAACAGAAAATCTACATTAAACATGGTAGAGTAGGAGATTTCGAGACTGATAGTTTCTTTTGTTGAGTGATTACAGATACAGGTATTCAAGAAAGAACATGGCAAGCACACACGAGGAAGTTCAGGAAAGAGAACAAACAAAAGAAGCATGGAAAGAACAATAACACACTCAAATATTGACTATCAAAGAACCTCAAAGACTCCATTTGATCAAAGACCCTTTGGAGGGTAGAGACATCAACAATCAAAGTTTCTTCAATGATGAAGATACAAGTGGCAGTCATTTCACCATTGGAAAAAATCCATGTCATCAGTCACTATTAGTCTTAGTAAACGTTCTCATCACACAATTATGTGGAAGTCATGATGTATTGTTGTAATCAATGTAAAGGCAAATAAGTGTAAGACCAAAAGTTATGTATAAAATAAAGAGTCGTGGAATTCCAAAGGACATGTAATAAGAAAAGTCATATATAATTCCAAAAGTCATTTGGAATTCCAAAGGTTGTATAAGTCCAAAGGTCACTAGAATTTGGAAAGTCAAGAGTCATGAGGATGTAAAAGGTCATGCCTCAAGTTATAAATAGTTCATCATTTATCATGTAAAGGAATTTTAACCTTGGTCTCTCCCATAAGGCATTAGAGAGACAAATTTAATACTTTTAGGGGATCGACCAGTGGCTCTAACACTCCACTATTGGAGATAGTGATGTTCATTGTATTTATGTATCTTGGCACTTTTTCTTAATATCGAAGCCTTTCAAGACGACACATTTTCACACATGGATTGTGAATGTTTATAATACTATTATTTTCATGTTTATTGTTCATATTTGCTTTCATCTGTACTGGAGTAATTGAACTATTTTGGTGAATTTGGTGCTTACTTATTGGAAATGTGTTATGTTTATAATCATCATCACATCCTTGTCAACTATTTCACTTGATGTTAGATGAGCCATTCTCTTTCATGCGTGTATCCATTAGGGTAGTAATATTACGTATTTATTAGAGGCTTACTTTATTTTCCCCTCTGCAGTAAGAGAACCTTAATACATTTGTAATTGAACATTCACAAGGCGCACTAGCTTGCTCATTCAAAGGGATATTTGTGCTTCTCTTTTGTGATGACCTAGTTAAATCCAAGGCATATCTTTAAGTAAACGACAGTTGGGTCATATTCCATATGGGACTCCTACACCAAATTGTGTGAGGTCTAGTTAGGACCTTATATTAGGGAGATCTCCTTTATGGTATCTAGTTCCATCAACAGCTGGCTCTAGAAGGAGGGTCAGATGACAAGTTATGCTCGTTAAGTCTATTTGAATATCTTATCTTAAATGGATGTTTCCCAAATCATATCCTGGAGTGTTTTTCTAACCTACATCCCGATAAACTTTCAATATCCATATAACTCATTCATTACTTGTCTCAAGTTTGATGGTGAGGGTGGTACATTTATATCCAAGCACATAAATGATTTTCTTGGGTTTTTAAAATATCTTGAAGTCGATGATGAAGATGTTATGTTTATTTTGTCCACCCTCACTCTTGAAGGTTGTGTTAATCAATGGTGTCATACCTTACCATCTGCTTCCATTCATTCATTTCGTTAATTTCTTAAGGATCTTCATCAAGCGTTTGATTGGTATGATTACCAAGATGTTTATAAAAGAATCAATCATCTTAGAATGGATCCTGATGAATCAATTGAGGACTTTGTTAACAGATTCCTTCAACTATATTATGAGTTTCCTTAAGAAGATATGGATTTGGATTTCTTTAAGAAAAAGTTTGAACATTTGGTTTGGAATTATTTGAATTAGTTTGAATATAAACATTTAGTTGTTCTTGTTATCCCAACTTTTGGAAATTGTGAGACACCCCCACTCTCAGAGGAGGAGCTCATTGTTCCTTGTGTTCCTTGTCCTCCTCCTTTTCTAGTACCCATTTGGGTTCCCCCTTGTGATAATTTTGAAGATGGAAAATTTAAAAATCAATTCCTAATCCATATTCTCAACCATCATCCATTTCCCATGATGTTGATCTAACTTAGGATAATTTTGAATGGTTCATGTAGCCTATGGAGAATATTAATCCCTTCATTCCACCAAATGGTATTAAAACTCATAAATCTAGTCTTCAATCTGATTTTGATTCTTGTCATCCTCTATTACCTCTTTCTCATGAACCCTTACCCCTTGATCCACTTGATCAATATCTTCCAAATATGAACAATGATCAAGTGCAAGGTAGTCATTCTTCACATTTAGAGGAGAAGGAAGGTGAGGATTCTCTGGAACTTTCTTTTCTTTTTCAAAATCCTCCATGTCAATATAATGTTCTTCCATTTTTGGTTGATTGTGAATCTAAGAATATCGGTAATGGATTAAATAAATTTAACTTGCTTAATCAGTTTGAAGTCTTGGAAAATCTTCATTCTATTGATTTTGATTCCACTATTATATGTAATGATGGTTTCCCAAGTGCACATACTGATCTTTCATTTTCTCAAGAAATATCTGTTTCGAAATATCTATATCATGTATCTAATTCAGTTAATGAAGGTATTTTTATTGAAACTACCTCTTCACCTCACTATTCCTTATGTTCCACCTTTTGTAAGGAATTAAATTTTTATGGGGATACTTCATCTAATGAGTTGGATTTTGAATTGATATAGGGTGGTGAGATCATTCATGATGAAGAGGAAAATACTGAAGTCATCAAGTATTCATTCCATTCCTTATCATTTCTAGTCTTGCATGAGGAAAATTACTTAGTACAGGTTACTCATTAAATCCATTCAATCTATTCATCCACAGAGGTGCAATCAAAATAACTTTATAACTTGGGTAATCTATTTGTTAAAGATGTAAATTTTGATCAAATCAGTAATGTAGATGGCTACCAAATTGATACTAGTAATCTTGTTTCAATTATTTATGGTCATTTTCCACATAGCATACATGATCTAATTCAATATTCAAAACATAATTCTACAATTCATGAAAGTTTTGGGACTCATAACGGAGTTGAGGCACTTCAACTTCAGTTGATGGTGATCTCAAGTTCCCACGACTCTGGTAAGGCCCCTGAACTAAATCATATTTGGATATTCTCATAAAATTATTTCCTTTGCATTGTTTCGTCGGATATAAATTCCTTCTTGAAATAATTATGGTATTTTGGACATAACCCTTATAACTTTCAAGATTCAATTTCTGATCAGATTGCAAAAATTTCTTTCAATCAACTTATCTTCATCCAAATATCTTGAAACTAACTTGGGTTTGGAGTGTATACCTTCCATGAATATATAGAGCCATGAAGTTGATCATTTTAAATATTATCATCGACCGAAATATTCATACCTATCAGATACTTCTAAAAATAATCACCTCCTAGTCCTTCTTGTAAATGTTATAATGCTACCTGATCTCATCTTGAGTGTTAGTGAATTATTATGTTATTTGTTGAATCATGTTCCTCTTTTTCACCCATTACCTCTTGGCTGGTTTCATACATTTTCCATATTGACATTTCTTTTTTATTCTTTCAATGATTATGATGTCAAGCCAATTTGTCACCAATTAGAAGAAAACAAATTTCCACTTTCAACATTTGAGGAATATGATTTTTTTAATTGAAGCATTCTCCAAGATGTTCAAATTGATTTATCCTTGTTTTTTACTAACCAAGAGTCTTATGTTTTAATCACTCCACCTAATCATGGTTATTGTTCTAACAACTATCATCCAATTTATCATTTTCCCACTAGTATACCTCATGATAGTTGTTTTATATTGTGTGATCCTTATGGTCTATCTTCTCAATTTTCAAATACTTGTTAAGGAGTTGAGGCATTTTAGTCTCCCCTGATGGTTATGTCTGCCCCTCACTATCTTAACAAGATTTCTAAACCTAGTTGGATTTATATTCCCTGACAAGACTCCGATCTTGATTTTATGACATTAATTGAAAACTTATATTTACAAAAATATCATGATCATACAAAGGAATGTTTGGAGTCTCATGATACAATCTAACATCAACTAGAAGAATCATACTTAGCAAGCCCATTTAATAAAATCAAGTTTCGATATGGAAATATAATTACACTTAGCCCTGACCTTTTTGTTGTTTAGGTTAGGATCATGCTTAGTTGCATTTAGTTCCTCTTACATTGCATCCACCTTATTTCCTACTCTCCATCTACTCTCTACATCTAATTTGTTTTGTATGATGTTTTTGGCTTCAATCTCCATTTTCTTTATATCTTGTTTCTCCTTTTGGTTTTTTATGTGCTTTCTAGCATGTTTTCTTAATAAGACCTCGTGTGAAAGATTGGATTTCTATTGTTCTCCTTCTTCTTTTCTATAAAATGCCATATGTTGAGCTATGTCTAGATGGAAAATACGATTCATCCAATAGGAGAACCTTGTGGGAACCTATTAAATCTTTCCCTATGCTAGAATATAAGCTACTCAACTTAGTATAAATCTATGTGTGTGCTAACTCATGTACAATCTAGTAGATATGGGATAAGGAGAAAATATAAAGTGACCAAACCAACATCAGAGGTATTAAGGTATTTCTCTAAAGGGGAAGCCTCCTCTTCTCTTAATAAGTCGGGATATCTCTTCCACATGTTGAAAATAATAAGTGTTGATGCACATTTCTATTAAATAATAAATAAAAGGTGAAAGAAGAGAAAGGCTTCCTGTCTAGGGAGGTGGAGCAAGCAAATTCATTAGGGTACTGACGAGGCTCACTAGAACCGAAGAAAAAAATTTGCTCCTGAAGTGACTTCATCGAGGTACTCTGAATATCATAAAATCACCGTGCACATTACCCTTTCCTAGTGTTATACAATAATTTGTTGCACTACCTGTCTCATACCCCGAGCTACCGAAATTAGGCCCAGTATTTCTCAAAGTGACAAAATTTGTTAGTGTACTCACAATGAAACACATACAAAAACATCCCTGAAGAATAAAGGAAAAAATGTGCTGAGTTAATTTTGGAGAAGTTTGTCTGAAACCCTAGTTTTAAGGACTAGTACGCTTTGCACTATTGTTGGCTCGTGCAGATGGCTTGTTAAAGCATATTGAACTAGCACTGCCAACACAACTTTTGATATGAAGACCCATGTTGAACCTCTTCCGTCCGTCTTTCCTAAAGTGGAGGAGAAGCGTCGCCTGCTAGAATCTTTGAGAATAACGAGTTGGATGTTATTGGATAGAGATATGGTCGAGCTCTCCCATTTTGATTCCTTGATCCTACCTTTGTAGATATTACCCTTGAATGTGGACCTTTCTCCCTCTTTTGTGGATCCCTATCTCCCTCCTCCATTCTATAAATCAAGTTCCTTCCATCCCCAAACGGTTGGTCATTGCTTGCCTGCATTCCTATGCTGAAATTATGCCCAAATGCTTCCCATATAACTAAGGAGAAGGATTACTTGAATGGTCATAGCTTGGACTTGGAAATCCACTACAAAGGAGGTCTCCAAAATTAAGGCAATGGTTGTATGATTCCCTTTTGTATTCATTAATATATACATATGGTGTTTATTTTCCACAAATTTCTAAATATTTATGAATTTACCATGATGCTCCTTGCTCTGTCATGTATTTTATATTTGAATTATACTATGTATGCTCTTGTATATCTTGTTGTTTTTTTTTATCTCTCTTGAAGGTATTCATAGGCAAGGAATAGCGAGGAGCAAGCCTGAAAGCTAAGGGATCGATATCATCATCAAAGATTGAGTGCTTAGCATCAGAGTGAGGTGGGTTTCTCTCTCTCACTTTTCATTTTTCAACATAAACTAGGAGAGTTTTACACTAGTTTGTCTGGTTTGTTGCTAGATCATCTCATTGGACTAGAGAGATCACTTTTGTCCACTGAAGGGATTTATCTTCACAACGCCTAGAATGAAACAATTTCCATATGGTGTATCTTTTTGTGCATGAACCAAGTAGAGGAAAGTGAGATGTTATGTATAAAATTGGGTTGAATGGGGGAAATCAAGGAAATTAATACTTCTTGAAGGTATGACCCTTATCCAAAAGTTATTCATGGAAAAAGAAGTTGAAGTTCATCCATGTGTCACCAAGTTTTGTCGCTACTACAACACCCTCAAACAATATCACTACATTTGAAATTAGGATCCTATTGTTGGAGATTGGATAAACCAACACTCCCAGGGTATTTCGCGACATGGACTAACCGCCTCCCATTGATTCTTATCTACGGCTATACGATCGTTGATTAACACCTGTGGGTTTTGGTCTAATGGCAATGATGATTCCCAACAAGTGGTATGAGAGGGTAGGTCACGAGTTCGATACACACCCAGCTCACGTTAAGGGGGAGATTACTGGATATTGGATAAACCAACGTTCCCCGTGTGTTTCGCAACATGGACTAACTGCCTCTCATGGATCCTTATCTCTGGCGATGTAATCATCGACTAACACCTATAGGTTTTAGTCTAACAGAAATCATGCTTCCCAACGCATACTATCTCCTTCATACCTAATGTGTCACCTTGATCATCAAATGTCATCTCATGCTATTCAATGTTATTCGAGTGTTCTTGAGTGGTATCAAGTGTCGTTGCATTGATTATAACATCTTTAGCTGCATTTCAAGGTCATAACATTTTTGTTGTTGTAAAACGACACTTTTGGGTCAAAGTCACACACACTTCACTCGTTGTACTTGGGAATGCATGAAAAGTAGAATTTTGATGTATAATTATCATTGTTAAAGCTTGACTAGTTTTTCTCAATGAGTTTGTATGTGTTGTACATGGTTTTATGTCTGAAACTCATCATGTTCACCCCTTTTCCTATATCCCAAAGTTTGACAAATATTTAGTTTCAAAGTAAACCTATTGAGGCCATGTGCGCATGAGCGCACTTTGAAGCCTTGATCAGGGATCATTCATTGTTCGTATGTGCGTCATCCACCCTCCAAGATCAAAAATCATACTCCTTAATCCATCTTTCCCCTTCCTTGTTCCAAATTGCACCCTTAGAAAACCAAGCCTTCCTTTGAGCACACTCCTTCAACCTCAAGGAATGCGCCCTCCTTGAGAGCACTCCTTAGACTTGAAGGAATGCACACTCCTTGAGTGAAATCCTTCGACCTAAAGGAATGCACCTTCCTTGAGAGTACTCCTTTGACATAAATTAATGCACCCTCCATGAGTGCACTACTTTGACCTGAAGGAATGTACCCTCCTTAAGAGCACTACTTCCACCTGAAGGAATGTTCCCTCCTTGAGAGCACTCCTTCAACCTAAAGGAATGCAACCTCTTTGAGAGCACTCCTTCGACTTGAAGGAATGCACCTTGCTTTAGCACACTCCTTCGACCTAAAGGAATGTGCCCTCCTTGAAAGCACTACTTCGACCCAAAGGAATGTGCCCTCCTTGAGTGCATGAGCACACTCTTAAGGCATGAAGCTTCCCCCTTCAGCCTCTGGGAGTGCGCCATGCGACCCCCTTTGTTTCTTGAGCACATGAGTACACTCTGAAGGCACGAAGCCTCATCCTTCAAGCTTCAGGAGTGTACCATGTGCCCTCCATCTATCCCTTTTGTGTATAACACACTTGGGAAGTCTAAATCCTTCCCCTTCATCCTTAAAAATTGTGCCATGTGACCTACATTCATTGCCTCCCTCCCTTGAGCACATGAGAGCATGCCAAAGCCCTGAAGCCTCCTCCTCTCATCTCTTCATCCTTTCAAAGTGCACCTATGTGTCCAAAAGATCTTTTTGCCCCTTTTGAACACACTGAAAAGGCATGAACAAAAAATTTTCATTAAACATTGTAGAATAAGAGATTGTTAGGCTCATA
Organism: Pinus taeda; assembly: GCA_000404065.3. Classification (NCBI taxonomy): domain Eukaryota; kingdom Viridiplantae; phylum Streptophyta; class Pinopsida; order Pinales; family Pinaceae; genus Pinus; species Pinus taeda. The sequence continues at coordinate 202,125 of APFE030027104.1, forward strand.
ATCACTTGTCATGATGTAGATACAGGTATTCCATAAACAACATGGCAATCATGCACGAGGAAGATCTAGCAAAGAGAACAAACAAACAAATCATGAAAAGAACAAAGAACACACTTAAATATTGATTATCAAAGCACCCTGAAGACCCCATTTTATCAAAGACCCTTTGAAGGTTAGAGACATCAACAATCGAAGCTTCTTGAAGAATGAAGATACAAGTGACATCCATGTCACCACTAGAAAAATTCCATGTCATCAGTCACTATTAGTCCTATTCATCAAACTCAGTGACATGTCACGTTCTCATCATGCTATGATGTGGAAGTCATGATGTATTGTTGTAATCATCGTAAATACAAATAAGTAGAAGACCAAGAGTCATGTATGAGGTAAAGAGTCATGGAAGTCCAAAGGAAATGTAATAACAAAAGTCATATGTAATTCCAAAAGTCATTTGGAATTCCAAAGGTTGTAGAAGTCCAAAGGTCACTAGAGGTTGGAAAATCAAGAGTCGTGAGGATGTGAAAGTTCATGCCTCAAGTTATAAATAGATCCTTATTTCTCATGTAAAGGAAATTTAACCTTGGCCTCTCCCTCAAGGCATTAGAGCGACAAAGTTAATACTTTTTTGGGAGCAAGTAGTGGCTCTAGCGCTCTGTTATCGGAGTTAGTGATGTTCATTGTATTTATGTATCTTGGGACTTTTGCTTAATATCAAAGCATTTTGAAGCAACACATTTTCATGCATGGATTATGAATGTTTCTAAGAATATTTTTGAATGTTTATGTTTCATGTTTTATTTCATCTGTACTGGAGTAATTGAACTCTTTCAATGACTTCGATGCTTACTTATTGAAAATATGTTGTTATGTTTATAATGATCGTCACATCCTTGTGAAGTATTTCTCTTGATGTTAGATGGTTTTGGAATTATGATACAGGTGTTGTCCTTGATGGCAACTCACTCAGAGGTATGATACAGGTGTTGTCCTTGGTGGCAACTCAATCATATGACAGATCATAGTACAGCAGGTCAAGAGAGATGTATACGCAGGTTAACCTTGATGAAAGTGTGTATACACGCGGGTTAGAAGAACAAAATGCGCATATACGTATACATAGGTTCACAGAAGGAAAGGCACGTACGTGTTGGAAAACTAAGTTTTGGTCCGTGGTATTTGGTCTGTGGTATTTTGTCCATGGTATTTGGTCTGAAGCATTGACCCCAGGTATTGGGTCCAAGGTATTGGTCCTACATGGTTTTGGACCATGGTATTGAGAGAGGCCTAAACCTATATAAGGAGAAGATAATTAGGCCAAGAGGGGTAAGTGAGAAAGTGATGAATATCTAATGAAGTGGGAGATCTAGTATGCAGGTTATGGGTTAGTGATGCTTTGCTTGATCTGAACCAAGGAAGCACCAATGTGGATGATGATGAACGATGGAGCATGATCTTAAGGCTTGGAATGTTTTATCATGATATGGTTTGATCATGGATGGACTAGATCTGAATTATTGATGCATGTTTATTCTGTAAATGTTATGTTCTGGGTATAATTGATGTCTGGAATAGCTGCAAAGTTATAAGTTAGAATTTTCAGATCTATACGTGGGTTAGCTTTGGTAAATGTGTGTATACACACAGGTTGGGTTTATCATAGTAGCGTATACGGTATGAAGTATGATATTTTGAAGTTGCAGTTCGATCTGGTTGTTATTGCAGAGTTTTGTTGTCTGTTCTGTGTTCTGGTGACTGTGTTGTTGACAGGGTTTCAGTGTTCCAGTATTGGGTGATTCAGAGATCAATGATGTAGGTGTAGTTGATGGATGTTTTGTAGTGGTGATTGATTGTGTGCTTCAATGTTGTTGATGGGTCCAATATGAAAATTGGATGAAACGTGGCCTTCAGATTATGGTGTCGTGCTTCACGAGTATCCAGTATGAAAATTTATGAAACGTGGTCCCTAGAGGAAGAAAGAAGATCATAGCCTTCTATAGGTCGGTTCCTATGTACTGGTAAACATATCGGCCAGTACAAGAGCCAGGGGATTGTAGCTCCCTTCCAGGAGCAGTCGAAAAACGAGTGAAGGTTGGAGCCTTTAGTAGGCCGGTGCCTATGTACTAGTAAATGGATCGGCTAGTACAAAAGCTAAGGGGGTTATAGCTCCCTTCCTATAGAAGCTATAGAAAAAGAGAAGGTTGTAGCCTTCTGCAGGTAGAAGCATGCGTACTGGTACAAGACTGAACCAGTACATAAATATTGTAAAAAGAAGTTCCCTATTAAAGGAAGATAGAGACAAATTGCAGCAGGTGGTTTTCACCCACGTTGGGTTTCCAACTTACATCATGGTGTTCATGTGTGCTTCTTGTGTGTGATGATCTGTTCCGTTTTACTGCACCTGTTTACTATTCTTATGGCTAATGAAGTTTTGATGCACTAATTAAAGATCAACATTTAATGGATTAACTGAATCATAAGTTTACTAGATATACGCTAGTTTCATTAGAAACAACTATGTATACACGCGGGTTCCCTTAACTGAAGTAGCGTATATGAATCTGAGTATGGAAATGAAAAAGTGTTTGATTTGCTAATACTGATTCACCCCCCCCCTCCCCTCTCAGTATTGTTTCCAACAGATGGTTACTTCTCTCTTATAGGCTCACTTATTTTCCCCTTTGTAGTAAGAGAACCTCGATACGTTTGCAACTGAACATTCACAAAGCGCACTAGCTTACTCATTCAAAGGGACATTTGTGCTTCTCTCTTGTGTTGAAAAGCTAAAGAGAAGGCATATATTTAAGTGAATGACAGCCGAGTTGTATTCCATACATGACTCCTACACTTAACGATGTGACTTCTAGTTAAAAGCTTATATCATGGAGATCCCCTTTATGTTGGCAGTATCTAACACCATCAATATTTGGTGCTAGAAGGATGGCCAGATGACAAGTTATGCCCATTGAGTCTATTTGAATCTCATATCTTAAAAGACTCTTTCCCAAATCATAATCCCATAGTGTTTTTCTTACCTACCTCATGGTAAGCTTTCAATATTCGCAGAACTCATTCATTCCTTGTTTCAATTTAATTTTGATGGTGAGGGTGGTACATTTGTATCCAAGCACATAAATTATTTTCTCCGAATTTTGTAAATATCTTAAAGTCAATGATGAATATGTTATGTTTATTTTTTTTCACCCTAATTCTTGAAGGTCATGTTAATCAATGGTGGCATACCTTACCATCTGCTTCCATTAATTATTTTCGAAAATTTCTTAACAACCTTCATCAATCGTTTAATTGGTATGATTAACGATATATTTATAAAAGAATCAATCTGCGTAGAATGGATCTTGATGAATTAATTAAAGGTTTTTTTAACATCCTCCTTCACCTATGTTATGAGTTTCCTGAAGAAGATATGGATTGGGATTTCTTTAAGCAAAATTTTGAACATTTGGTTTGGACTTATTTGAATCAGTTTGAATAGAAACCTCCAGGTGTTCCTGTTCTCCCAACTTTTGGAAATTGTGAGACACCCCAATCTCAGAGGAGGAGCCTATTGTTCCTTTTGTTTCTTGTCCTCCTCCTTTTGTTATTTGTCCTCCTCTTTTTGTAGTACCAGTTTGGGTGCCCCCTTGTGATAATATTGTATATGGGAAATCTGCAAATCAAATTCCTAATCCATCTTCTCAACCATCATCCATTTCCAATGATCTTGATCTGACTAAGGATAATTTGGAATGGTTCATAAAGCCTATGGTGAAGATCAATCCCTCCATTCCACCAGATGTTATTAACACTCATAGCTCTCGTCTTGAATCGAATTTTTATTCTTATCATCATCTATCACCTCTTTCTCATGATCTCTTGCCCCTTGATCCACTTGATAAATCTCTTCCAAATATAAACAATAATCAAGTGTAAGGTAGTCATTTTTCACAGTTATAGGAGTAGGAAGGTGAGGATTCTCTTGACCTTTATTTGTTTTTCAAAACACTCCATGTCAAGATAATGTTCTTCCATCCTTGGTTGATTATGAATCGAAGAATCTTGGTGATGGATTAACTAAAGTTAACTTGCTTAATCAGTATAAATTCTTAGACAACCTTCATTCTATTGATTTTGACTCCATTATTGTATGTAATGATGATTTCCCATGTGCACCTACTGATATTTAATTTTTCTCAAGAAATATTTATCTCAAAAGATTTATATCTTGAATCGAATTTGGTTAATGAAGGTGTTTTTATTGAAACTGCCTCTTCACCTTACTATCCCTTTTGTTCCACCTTTTGCAAGGTATTAACTTGTGATGGGGACGATTCATCTAATGAGTTGGATTTTTGAATTGACACATGGTGGTGACCATTCACGATGAAGAGGAAATTACTAAAATCGTTAAGTATTCATTCCATTCCTTATCATTTCCAGTCTTGCATGAGGAGAATTCCTTAGTACAGGTTACTCATGAAATTAGTTCAATCTATTCATCCACAAAGGTGTAATCAAAATATCTTTATAAATTAGGTAATATGTTTGTTAAAGATGTAAATTCTAATTAAATTAGTAATGTAGATGGTTGCCAACTTGATACTGGAAATCTTGCTGCAATTATTGATGGTAGTTATCCACTCAATCTTAAAAACTTAAATATGAAATTCTTGAAAGTTATGGGACTCATCAGGGAATTGAGGTACTTCAAATTTAGTTGATGGTTATGTTAGGTTCTCGTGACTCTCGTAAGGACCCTGAACTAAATCAGATTTGAATATCCTTGCACAATTCTTTCCTTTCCATGGCTTTGTTGGATGTAAATTCCTTCATGAAATAATTATGGTATTCTGGATATAACTATTCTGACTTTTAAGATTCAGTTTCTGATCATATTGAAAATGTTGTTTTAGTCAACTTATATTGATGAAAATATATTGAATCTAACTTGGGTTTGGAGTGTATACCTTCCGTGAATATACAAAGCCATGAAGATGATCATTTTAAATATTATCATCTACCGAAATATACATACCTATCAGATACTTTTGAAAATAATCATCTCCTAGTCCTTCTTGTAAATGTTATAATGCTACCAAATGTCCTCTTGAGTGTTGAGAATGTTTATGTTAGTTGTTGAATCATTTCCCTATTTTTCACCCATTGCATCCTGACTGGTTTCAGGTGTTTTCCATAAAAGAATTCCTTTTTATTCTTTCAATGATTATGATGTCAGTCCAATTTGTCACCAATTAGTGGAAAACAGTTTGCGATATTCAACATATGAGGAAGATGGTTCTTTTGTTTGAAGCATTCACCAAGATATTCAAAATTATTTATCCTTGTTGTTAATTGACCAAGAGTCTTGTGTTTTAATCAGTCCATTTGATCATGGTTCTTGTTCTAACAACTATCATCCAATTTTTCATTTTCCCACTAGAATACCTCATGATAATTGTTTTAGATTGAGTGATCATTATGGTCTATCTTCTCAATTTTCATATACTTGTCAAGCAGTTGAGAAACTTAAGCCTCAGTTGTTGGTTCTGTAAATTCCTCACTATCTTGACAAGCTTTTTGAACCAAGTCAGATTCATTCACCCTTACGAGACTCAAATCCTCATTCTATGACAATAGTTGAAGACTTATCTTCAAAAAAATATGAGGACCATCAAAAGGAACGTTTTGAATCTAATGATCTAATCTATCATGAACTAGAAGCATCTTACTTACCAAGCCCATTTTCTAAAACCAAGTTATGATCTCTCTTGATTTTTGCTAAGGAAGACAATAAAATTGTAAGTACATTCACAAGGAGCCATCAAGGGTTGTTTTCTTATGTTTTTCATCAAAAAGGTAAGGAGGTAGGTTGGGTAAAGTCAGGTGACATGAAACATCTCTCTACATCTAGAAAATACCTTTTATCTCTTGTGCAAGATATTAAAGTTCTTATCTTTTTTGTTGCACATTGGATTATGTCAATTTCCATTTCTTCTAACTTTTTTATTGCAGGTTGGGAGTAATTATGATGGATTCACTAGAAATATCATTGTTAGCCCTAACCTTTTAGCTGGTTAGGTTAGGAGTAGTATTAGTTGAATTTATTTCCTCTTGCATTCCATCCACCTTCTTTCCTACTTTCCATCTAGTCTCTACATCTATTTTGTTTTTTATGACTTTTTTGTCTTCAATCTCCATTTTCTTTGTCTCTTGTTTCTACTTTTGGTTTTTTATGTCTTTTCTTTCCTTTTTTCTTAATAAGGCCTTGTGTGAAAGAGTGCATCGCCCAAAAGACTTTGTGTTGTAATAAAAGAGAAGTGTGACAACTACAATGCTTGGCTTTCTATTGTTCTCCTTCTCTGTTTGGGAAAATTTCATAGGTTAAGCTAAGTCTAGATGGAAGATACATTTGTTCAATAGGAGAACCTTGAGGGAGCCTATTAAATCCATGCCTATGTGTTATAGACATATTTGTGCACTTCAACCCCAATCTTATATGTTAATAAACCAGGGCTCTTCAACCCCTAAAAGTGTTGTTTCATACCCTAAAAGAACATGGTCAACTGATTACATCATTACCCAAAAGTTCCAACTGAAAAACCATCCAGAATTGCCCTAAACTGGACCATAATAACTGCTCCACTGTCAGGGTGTGATGCATACTGACTTCTACACTAGCCAGGTGCGATGCATACAGATGAGGCCTTCTGTAGGGTGCAATGAGTGAGGATGGACAAATGTCCGAGACAATTTGCTAAGTGGATGCTCATGGAATATTCTAGAAACTTCTCCTATAACACTTGCCTTTCTGAAGTCGCCCAAGGATGAGTAAGAGGTCCAAGAAATCTCCAAGTGGAACCAAATGCAAAAAGTGGAATGACACTAATTAAAAACCTAGAGATGACTCACAGACTTGCACACATCTATAAATGGATCCCTCATCTGAGAGATCTGGAGGCTGGAATTTTGTAATTTGCAAGGAAGTGCTGATAGTTTGTATTTGAGAAAGAGCATTGTATTGTTGGTGTGATCTTGCTATTTCATAAGGTGAAGAGGGATTTGAGGCTGGGAGGATGATGCTGGATCAAACAACTGGGTTGTAATTCTCCCTTCTATTTAATAAAGTTCTTCGAGTTTTCTTCCATATAACTGTGCAATTGTGAATGTTATTCTTTATGAATGCCATTGTATATTCATTATATTTCCAATTTTGTAATGCTTATGATACAATAGATCAAGATGCTTTGACGGTTCTTTGTTACTGTGTTTCTACAGGTACTCTCCAAGCGGGATAAGTACGGGGAGGAGTTGCAAGCTCTGTCAAGGGGGAGAGAGACCAAACAAGGAGTTAAGCAGAAGATCCAGGTTGGTTCCTTTGTCTTTCTCTTTTCTATTATACATAGAAGAAATCACAATTTGCTTTGAACTATTGTTTCTAGGGTAGCTGCCAAACCTAGAGGACTGGTTGATCGAAAAGACACTAGTTTTCCCAGAAACATTATGTTAGTATCTATGCTACTCAAATTGGTATAAATATACTCCAATATAGAAGGAGGGGACAAAGGGAAAATTTAAAGTAAGCACACCAATATCAGAGGTCTTAAGATATTTCTCTAAAGGGGAAACCTCCTTTTCCCTCAATAAGTCAGGATCCCTCTTCCATCCATTGAAAATAATAAGTGTCATGCACATTTCTATTAAATAAATAAATAAAGGGTGAAAGAAGAGAAATGGTTCCTATGCAGGGAGGTGGAGCAAGCGACTTTGTTGGGCTACTATCCAGACTCGCTGGCAATGAAACAATGTTTATTCTCCTGAAGTGACTTTGTCAGGGTATTGTTCAAGCTGCTAGCACTGGAGCAACACCAAATATGAAAAACCCATACTCTGAATATCATAAACACGACATGCACATTACCCTTTCTTGGATTGAAACAATTATGATACGTTGTATCTTTTTGTCTGTGTTCAACCAAGTAGAGGAAAGTGAGATGTTATGTATAAAATCAGGTCGAAAGGGGGAAAACAAGGCAATAAATACTTCCTTAAGATCTTACCCTTATCCAAATTCTATTCCCAGACAGAGAAGCCGAAGTTCGCCTAGTGTGTCACCAAGTGTTGTCGTTGCTACGCCACCCTCCAAAAATTTCACTACATTTGAATTTTAGAGCCTACTATCACTGTCGTATCTAATGTGTCGCCTTGATCAAAAAATGTCGTCTCATGCTATTCTATGTGTTTAAAGTGTCTTTGAGTGGTCTCAAGTGTTTTCGCATTGATTAATACATATTTAGGTGTGTTTCATGGTCGTAACATCTTTGTTGTTGTAAACAATAGTTTTGGGTCACAGTAGCACACACTTCACTCGTTGTACTTGGGGAATGCATGAAAAGTAGCATTTTGACGTATACTCATCATTGTTCAATATTTTCCAAGTTTTCTCAATGAGTTTGTATGTGTCGCACATGATTTTATATCTAAAGTTCATCATGTTTGCCCCTTTTCCTATATCCCATACTTAGACAAATCATTGGTTTCAAAGCAAACCCATTGAGGCCAAGAGTGATGAGCGTGCTTTAAATATTTGATTGGGAATCCTTCACTTTTTAGAAGTGCACCATCTTCCCTCCAAGATCACAAATCATACTCATTAATTCAATTTTCCCCTTCCTTGTTTCGAACTATGCCCTTCAAAAACAAACCCTTCCTTTGAGCACACTCCTTCGACCTGAAGGAATGCACCCTTCATGAGAGCACTCCTTAGACCGAAAGGAATGTACCCTCCTTGAGTGCACTCCTTCAACCTGAAGGGATGCACCCCCCTTGAGAGCACTCCTTTGACCTGAAGGAACACACCCTCCCTGAGCACACTCCTTCGACCTGAAGGAATTTTCCCTCCTTAAGAGCATTACTTCGACCCGAAGGAATGCACCAATTTTGGGTAATACAAGGAGGTTGGAATTGCCCAAAAAAATTATGGGTTTTATCAGTCAGGGGTCAAGGATTTTACTCCTAATTTTGCATAATTTTTGGGGAAGTTTTGGTGCTCCAAACAACATTATTATTTGGCAGCCAATGGGGAGGAAAGAGCTGAAAATTTGGGTCCCGAATGGTCGGTAGATTTTGCCAAAACAATTTATGGTTTTTTCTGGGATTTTGACAAGGATTCCAAAAATTTTGGTATAATTTTCTAAGTAGTCTTGATGGGTCAAATAGGGGTCTCAACAGATCCAGCAGTGTAAAATTACACGGGCCAGCACAAATTTTTGTAGGGGAAACTCCTACAGCAGTTGGGCATTGATAAATTATTCACCTGAGGCTTGTAGCTTGCCTTGGGAAAGCCCAGGTGCAATCTTTCTATTTCATATTGTACTCTAGCACATTTAAATAATAAAATTTGGCCCATTCAGCGTGTTTGGAGCATTTATGGTTTCTTGGTGTTTAATGAAAAAAAAATGTGTTGAATTGTTTTGCATGTTTTTGTTATCACTGTAAATTTTCCGTTAGGAACATTACATATTGCTTCTCTCTTAGAGGCTTACTTTATTTTCCCATATGCAGTAAGAGAACCTCAATACATCTACAATTTAATATTCACAAGGCACACTAGCTTGCTCATTCAAATGGACATATGCGCTTCTCTCTTGTGTTGCAAGTTAAAGCCAAGGCATATATTCAAGTAAACGAAATTCGAGCCATATTCTGGATGGGAATCCTACACCATATGGTGTGAGGTCTAGTTGGAACCTTATATCGGGGAGATCCCCTATATGTTAGCAGTATCCAATGTTGTCAACACCACCCCGTTGAGCTAGAACCCTTTTTCAACGGCCTAGCACCCCAACCACATGCACAACAAGGAAAGGGTGTTGTTATAGGCCTCTAACCACATGCATAGGCCTGCTTCCATTTGGTTATGGCCTGATTTTCCCATTTTATTGTTTGTGGTCTCAAGATCTGAGCCACTTTTCTAAGCTAGCCTCCAAACCACTACCCAAAACTTCCTGTAGCTTTCCGTAATCATATTTCACATCATAACAATGTTAAAAATTTAAACTTGAAACCAGAACTTGACCTAGATATCCTAGAACACACTAGAAATTTTGTCAAACATATGGTAAACATGTGAGTTATAAGTCATGAATGTGTATCTGATATTAAATATCTAAACTTCAAATGGAAATCATCGGGGTCTAATTCCCTCTCAATTAGCTGCAACAACATTTGTTAGCCCATGCATTCATCAAGCCTTCAAATACTTATCAAATCATGAACAAGAGCCATAGTTAGAGCACATCATAGAACCATGCTTATAATCAACATATAACCAGATTATTAACCATGACAGAACAACCATCAAATCAAAATAATAAAAAGTACAAGTGCTCATAGATTACAATAGGAAAATAAATCTCATTAAATTATGCAAAAGCCAACCAAGTTAGGGAATTTCACATACCACCCATCCATAGATTGATTTGAAGCAAATATTTCTTTCATCCAATCACCCTTGTGCCATATTCCAAGCATGAATGTGGGATCTCATGGGAACAACCAAGACATCATCAACCAATGACTCTAGAGTTTAAACCACCTCCTCCCTCAAACTACTGTGATCTCACCTAAACAGTTCCCGAGATCATAAGACCAAACTAAGCTAGGATGCCTCATAATTTCTTCACCATACCTTGAATTTTCCTATATCCGCAACTTGTCGAGTTCTTCTTGGATAAAACCATCTCCACCTCCAACCCTTGGAAATTTTCTTAAAACCATCTCACCCAGTTCTAAAGTCGTTCGACAATCCAAAACTCAACCAGTAATGTATCCCATCACACCATGGCTATCTAGGAAATGGAAAGGTAAGGCTAAAACCATTGTCAAACCAGGAAAAACCCATGCCAAAGAGAGTAAATGAAAAAAATAAGAAAATGCATGTACCATGCATTCACACCTCAACTAGGAAATCACACATGAAACTTGTTACCTACAAAGTATTCATGTTGAAGTTGTTGATCCAACCTTCTCCTTGCTCTCCTTGTTTTCCTTGCTTGTCCTTTTCCTTCCTTTGCTCGCTTTCTTGCTTTCTCCTCTTCATGCTCTCTCTCTAACATTATTCTCAAGCCAAAAACTGACCAAAAGTTGTGAACTGGTTCTCTAATGCCTTTTTATTATTGATGTCTCCTTTTTCTTCATTTTCCTTAATTTTCCTTCTAGTTCCTTAACATGCAAATATGTGTCTCTTCACCTCCCTTTTCTCCTATTTTCCTTTATTTTCATAAATAAACGTCAATTATTTCCTCTTTGTCTTTTCCAATGCCTTTGCCAATTTCCACAGTCATAAATAAACCAAAAGTAATTCCCACTATAGTGCTTTCCCAAGATTCAGCTTGGAATTTACATATCCCATGACCTTGGTCATATTTTGCTTTTATTATCCTCTATTGAAGTTTAACTTGAGGTTGTTACAATATGTCACCGATGGGCATGTTGATTATATCACTGTGTGCATTGTTTCTTTGAAATGAATGACATTGATAAATAAACTAAGCAATGCATGAACCACTGAACCAAAGATAAATGGTTGTGAGAATAGATTGCTGACATTAAAAAAAGAACATTTGATGCATAAAATGTGCAATAAACCACAGGATAATAAGGACTAACCTATAATGTTGAGTTGAACCTTACTTTAAACAAATGTTACACTTTGTTGGAAATTGCACATAAACAAATAATAGAGAAACATCATGCCATGTTATAGACCATAGCGAAAGCCATAAGAACTTGGGATGAAATTTGGCAATAGTGGGCTCAGAGGCCCTTTTTGTTAATATGAAATCATTACATGGGATACCATTTACCCAACAGCGCCTACATCTATGTACATTAGCTTATTTCCTAAGTCACGAGTTTCTATGCCACAACATAAGTGTTGTATGAATGTTGAGGGGTTTGTTTTTACCTTGGGGGTTAGTTAGGCCCCGTACAATTTACCTAAATGGCGTATCAACCATACATTATCAGTAGCCTGGGTGTCTTTTGTTATCACCAGGGCAGTGCTAGTTTGGTCCTGGAAACTTCTACATAGCATCATGGAGTTGCTTAAAGGCTTGACATGGATTATTGTACTCCCAACATGTGGTAGGTGAGGGGGAGAAATTTCAGGAACCCACACCAAGCTCGTGGTAGGTAAGGACCCAAAGGAGCACCTATGCCAACATACCTGGAATTCCATGTTCGAGAACAGGAAATGCAAATGGTTCAGGAACTTGTTGGAGAGTATTTCATCCAATCTCAGGAGGGTAAGCACCCTAAGAGGCCTTAATATATCATAAGTGTTAGCATGAGGCCCTATCATTGATCTAGAGGGTGAGAAGAACACTCGCTTTTTTAATAAAGCCCTATTCAAACATCGACACCAAAATCATATATATTCCCTGAACTCTTAATAGGGCACAAGACTGGTGGAACATGAAGATATCGTGGAAGAATCAGTATCATATTATAAACAATTACTAACGGAGGAACAAGAAGATCAATCGAACGCTATATCCAGGATCAAGGAACACATCCTTAAACTAGTTATCCCAGAGAAGAACACAAACCTCATGCACAAGCTATCTATTCAATGTTAGGTAAACTTGACTCAGGATAGAGTCAAAGTTGACCAGGTTAAACAGTGATGGTTTTGGGGCACATGGTATTGTGCACCCATAGTATTCTGCCCGTCGTATTATATGTAATGGAGCTTATAAAAGGTTGGAAGGACTTCATTATAATGCAAGACCTGGAGGTGAGTGGTGAAGGCTCACTTGGTCGGATTGGCCAGGGTTTTGACCAATGCTAATAAGATCTTATTAGGTTGGGTTTTCCCCCATATTTGGGTTTTCCCAGATAAACATTTGTGTTTATGTGTTTATGGTTGTTGTTGGTTATTTTCTTATATATATTCATCTTGGTAATTATTTATGTTATGCAGTAAATTTATAACATTCAAGAGGTGGACGGAGCGGTGAAGGAGATGCTCAGTAATAAACCCTTGGGCCTGGATGGATTTACCATGAGTTTCTTCAAGATGTGTTGGTCCTTTGTTGGAAACAAAGTGCATGTGCCTATTGAGGAATCTCTCTATGCCAAGTAGGTCTGGTCCAGCCTGAATGCCACGTTATTGACCCTTATCCCAAAAAAAAACTAATCTAAGGAAGCTAGTGGCTTCTAGCCCATTTCCTTCTACAATGTGATCTATAATGTCATCTCCTCAGTTATCATTTGAAGGTTAAAATTGCCCTTAAAACACCTCATTGATCCAAAAAAGTCAGGTTTCATGGAGGGTCATCAAATAATGGATGTAATTATTACAACTCATGAGGTGGTGCATTCGTTGAGGCAGAGCTGAAATAGGGCATGATGATTAAATTAGATCTATCAAAAGCGTATGAAAGATTAAGGTGGGATTATTTACTTAGAGTGTTGGATGCCTTCGGATTTTCTTCTGATTGGGCTAGTTGGATATGATACCTCATCTCACCCCCTTTATTTTCTATTATCATTAATGCTTCTCCTTCTTAGACATTTGAGGCTTCTAGAAGTCTTCACTAAGGTGACCCTCTTTCTCCTTTTCTCTTTATCTTGGTCGCGGAGGGCCTAGGAAGATATCTAAAAAAGGTTGTTAGACAAGGTTTTGTCAAAGGTCTAAGGTTATCGGGCCATGACCTCCCTTTGTCACACGAACAATTTGTGGGTATTGTTATGTTTCTTGGGAAGCCCCCATTCCAAATATGAAGACCTTGGATAAGATCCTCACGGACTTCAAAGAAGTTTAAGGTATGCATATTAATGGTGATAAATCAAATATATTCTTTTCTGATACCAATAAACTAGTTCAAAGGAATCTTGCTAGAGTTTGGGGATTTTTCATTAGTGCTCTTCCGTCAAAATACCTCAGTTTTCCCTAGGATAGTAGTTCCCTAAAGGTTTTTCTTTGATCAGAGCTCAAGGACAAGTTACTCCATTGTCTATCTAGATGTACCTTCAGAGCCTTGAACCTTACTAGTCAGATTGTCCTACTTAAAGTAGTGTTATATGCTTTACCTATTTATCAACTAACGATGATGCCAGTGCCAAAAGGGGTATATAAATAAATAATCTCTATATTTAGAAATTTACTTTGGCAAGGGGCTCAACAATTGTGTAAGTTATCCCTCGTAGCATGGGAGAAGGTCTACCTTCCAAAGGGAGGTGGCGGCTTATGGCTGAGAGATCAAGAAAATATCAGCAGTGTCATGGGCACCAAGCTTTGGTGACAATGGCACCAAGGAAGATCTGAAATATGGAAATAGATATGGAAACATGAGCGAGAACAAATGGAACTGGTTAGAGAGCATGAATTCCTAGAGTGATCTTTGATCTGGAATATGGAAAAATCCCAACTCCAATTTATCAGGGAGCACTTATTCTGGGATATCCATCACAGTTGCACAAAAAGGCTTCGAGGGGATTCATGGCAACAATTTCCCAAGCTTGTAAATAGCAAGGACCTATTTCACATTAAGGATATCGCCAAGTGGTTTAGGGTGACAGTGGTAGCGGAATATTGGGACCCTAGACAAAACCAAGACCAATGGAGAGTATGGAGGGATTACAAAATTTAGAACCAAATAATTAACCAATAGGAATGGAGCGGCTTGAATGACATACTTCAGGAAAGGAAAATCCAATTTACCCTGAACAATGGCAGGATTCGATGGGGACACAAGGTGTAGGGGATTTTCTCTATAAAATAGGCCTACCGACTATTGAAATATCACAAAGACCTCCTTAAAGAAGCATTTTGGCATAAAGTGGGTGGTGGAAAATTGTGGCCAAAGGTGGAAAGCTTGCTTTGGTTGATCGATCATCACCACCACTAACCTGGGATATGCTACATCGTAAATTATTTATTGGTCCCTCCTGATGCATGATCTATCAAGAATAGGAGGAACCATAGAACGCCTGCTCAATATCTGTCCCTAAATGGAAGTCCTATGGAATAAGGTTAGAAAAATGCTTGGTCACATAGATAAATCATGGAAAAACCTATGGGAAACCACTGAGCTATGGAGACCCAACCTATTTGACAATCCCATAGTTGGTAGAGCTTACCTTTTGACTCCTGGCCTTCTCCTTTGGAATGTTTGGAAAGAAAGGATCAAGATTGGTTATAGGACAGTAGGAGTTTGGAAAATGAGATATAGGATAGAACCTGAAGAAATATCAAAGAGACGGTGGTTTCAAAGACCTAGATAGAAGATGACAGGAAGGCAGAGGGGATAAAGGCCCCGATCCTAAAAAATATAGAGATCTTGTAGGACCTGGTGGCTCTGAGCCTGGTTAGACAGGTGGAATTGAAGGATCATTCATTCAGGTTCTTCACTCCCCCCTCTCCCCCTCCACGTATTTATGAAGCTTAATTTCGATGGTGCATCCAAAGGGAACCTAGGCCCAATGAGTTATGGAGGAAACTTTCGCAATAATGAAGGTTGGCCGCTAGGTTTTATGCGGGACATTGTGACATCACAAGAAATAATGTCATTGAATTCTCCGCTTTTGTCTGAGGTTTGTCCATCACAGTAGAGAAAGGATAAACCCGACTCTAGTTGGAGTGGGAATCTATGTTGGCAGTCTTGGTGGTTAAGAAGCTATTGAATGACTCTCTAGTGTATAATGTCATTATGAGTTGGCGATTATATATCCTAGTCTAGAAGATTCATACCCTAGCACTCTCAATCCCATATATTATCACTTCCCATTCCCTAAGATTGGGAAACAAAGCAACGAACTTTCTCCAAAGATTAGCCGCTCACTGCCACTTCAAACTGGATGAATCAATCATAATGTGTTATTGAGGCATAATAGGAGACCTTGATGGGGATGGGTGATCAGGGGGTATGGTGCATGGCTCCATCCGAGCAAAACCAAGTGACATGATGCGTGTGGTTAGGTGAGGATATAACCACACCAAGTGGCATTCCCGTTGAGAAACCTTGAGAAGGATACATATCTCTATATATCAAGACAATTCAGAGATTTTTGTTGCATTTCATCTTTTGGCATGGGAGGTTGGTTGAGCGGTTTCACTACAGTTGAGTGTGTACATGCTCTTTACCTATGCATGCCCACTGATTTGGTTAGTTTTATACTGAAAGAAGTTGGTTGTGGGTGCTATGTTTGTATGATGAGGCTTTTTCGAGTGAAGGTGAGAGTGGTGTGAGATCCTAGGGAGTGAAGTTAGGGGTGCACATAATGTGTGCTTGGCGTGGTGATTGAATATTTTGTGGTACAATTTCAAGTGACAAAGCTCTACCTTGGGCGAAGCCGTTACGTTTTTGAGGGAGTTTCGTTAAGCGGGGTATTCCCCTCCTATTACAATTGCTCTTTATTTTATGAATTTCGTAAGTATTTGGACTCCTCTGCTTATTTCCTCTTATGGGAGGGTGTTTCTCTAAAGCTCGTCTTTGTTTTAGGGTTCTATGGAGGCAACATTAGGTGGCCCTCCTTTTTTGAAGGCTTCGTAAAGGGTTCACCCTCGGGTAATTGTGTCAATTTGGCCCATAGCAGGCGTGTTGGAAACATTCGTGTCCACTGCACTACCTTGGTGGTTAAGCTCCCTCACAAGGGCATGAGTAGCTAGAATTGTAGGAGTGTGTTGTGTACCTATCTCATTTTGAAGACCTCATGCTTAGATAATCTAGTGGACATGTTGCAATAGCGTGTGCATGCCCGATAGGGAGTAGGCACTTGTGGCCAAGTTTGGGGAACGAGTTGACTGGTCAGAGGCGTTGAATGAGGACGTGGTGGGGGTGTGAACATGGAGGGAGAGGTGGTTCATGTTTGTGCCCATTCTGTTGAAAATAGCAGCAAGAAATGCTAAATATAGAAGTGCTAAAAATAACAGTGCTATAAATAGCATTTCGGGATACATTCCAATTATAGTTAGTCCCTAAACTAAAATTGAGAATGAAAAACTTAAATTTGATCTTAGCAGCTATTTGAAAAATAATTAATTAATTCATCTTGAGTTAATTAGTTGGATAAAATCAAACATGAAGTCTATGTGAAGGCATGCAATAATTTTCCCTTTGATTGAGGAAGTTATCCCTTAATTAAAGTGATCAGGATGAGTTGTACTTTGAGTTGTAATTAGTTAGCTCAGTTCACTGAGTTAAGCCTAGTTAGATTAGTTCCAACAGCTTGTGGAACTGATTGTGAGTTCAGTTAGTTAATGCATGCATGCATGTAACTATTGTACTTCAGATAACTGAATATTCTCTCATAAATAACTGATGCCTGTTAGTTCAGTCAAAGACCCAGTTGAGATCAGATGATGGGATAGTGTACTATCAGTTGCAGGAATATTCCATTGAGGATATCTCTTGCATGCAGAAGGAATTCATTCCTTGAGGATTGTGCAGTTATTTATGAGTTTTGATGAGTGTGTTGTGTGGGAATTCACACAGGTGGCAGCATTGGACCCCAAGAGAAACTGCACAAGGAAATATGAGGCTTGGAGGATTGGAGGAAGGCATATATTGTGTCTACTCATTCTATACGTTGTATTGAGGGATTGTACTGAGAGATGGATAGCTTGTGAGCTAAAGCTTCGTGTAATCCAGACATATTTCCACTTGTATGATAATACAAAGATCGGGGTTTTTAGCTAAGGATTTCCCCAGAGTATTCTTTTGTGTTCATGTGTGATTTATTTCTCATTCTCTATTATATGTGTTCTATTTGACCTTGCTCATAATCGATTAAGCTTTTGCAAGTTTGTTTGAAGAAGTAGATCAAGTATTTTGCTTTAGTATATTGCATTATCTGGTGATCTACAGTGGGAAATTCTACAAGGAGAATGAGCAATGGGATCATTGGTGAGCCTAGTCAAACCCAAAAATTCAAGGGTTGTTACAAATGGAAACTGCCTATTGAGGTCCAGTGTAGGATATCTTGGATAAGAATGGATAGCTCGAGAAACAGGTATCTTTGTCCTGGGATAGGGAGGATTTTGATAACTAGTATACACATAACCATGTTGTCCATCTCCAGGATAACCTTGCAAATTTTGAAATGGTTGAGTTTGGACTTGTTGACCGTAAGGAATTTGAGGGATACCTTGGTATGATTGATATTGTTTTGTTGTGGGATTTTTCATTATCCAAACATAAGTTGGGTTTAGTTGTGGTTGTTTTTGTACCATACCATACACATTCTGACCCATTTGAGTTTGAGGAATGGCCTACCCAAACTGTTGTGATTGTAAGTTACCTTGAAGAGGTTGATTATACATGGCTTGGGATGCGCTAGATACTAGCAGAATGGGTTTAGTTAAAGATGCATCTGGTAAAGGTTGGCTCACATTCATTTGAGTTTGAACATGTTGAGATATATGTTGTTGAACATAAATTTGAGATTAGGTGGAACAGGTTGAGAGACTAAATATGAAGCCACAACTGAACCAATTTGGATAGGTGTAGCAGGTTAGCAAACATTAACAGCCATTCCCAAATATGAAGGACTCATATGAGGTTGAGCACTAGCTTGAGGGGATGAAATGTCCCTACGATTGGTTTTCCCTACTAAAATAGGAGGATAATATGGAGGAAACTTGCCCCCAAGAGGAGGGTTCCCAATAGGAGATGGATTGGGTATTGTAGATAACCATAAACACTAATATGAGGGCTAATATGTTGCTAAAATGTAGGTGTAGATGGAAGAATAGGAGCAAAATGTGTAGCACTCATTAAAGAAGTGCAAGACAAAATTCAGGATGTAGATGTCATGGGAGAGGTCCATGGGCTAGATGTTGCATGAGAGAGTGTACTAGACAAAGATTGGTAACCAGGCGGGATGAATGGGACACCATACAAAGGTTCCTATGTGTCATTACAAACATGGATGAAGTTGCAACTGAGGTTGTCTCAACCATGGTAGTAGATATAGGCTAAGAAACCATAGCAGATTTAGTCATGGTTAACTATACCAAAGAAGATTACCAAGGGAAACTCAAAGGTGAATTGAAAGGAAAAGAAATAAAAAAAGGAGGTTGAGATGGAGTATGAGGAGAAGGAAAAGGATAGGATTGATAAAAATGATCCCCTTCTCTAATGGGAGAGGAGCGTTGAGTCTCTTCTTGTGGAATCTCTTTGATACTCACAAGACCAAGTGGAAGTGGTTCACCATGAGGTCCAAAATATATAGTTTCGGGTTGTGTATGAGATAGAGGAAGAAAAGAGGAAGGTCTTGCAGTAATAGGTGTATATAAAAAAGGTACATCATGTTGAGTTGTCTCTAATTCAATATAGTCAGGTTCAATAACCTCAGGCAAATAGATTTCAGGTGCTTTGATTTCAACTCTGTCAGATTCACCAGCCAATGGAGAGTAATCTCAAGCTCCATACTGACATGAAAAGATGATTATAGTGGATCTATCTCAGATGGAGTACTAGAAGTAATAGCTTCTGAAATACTAGATTCGATAGTCTACATTTTCTTATACTTCTGATGATGAGTAGGAGTTTCCTCAGGTGCAAGAGGATACTTATTTTGCATTCTATGCAAATGACAGGGTAAAGAGTTATGTTCTTCCACGTTGGATTGATAAATTTTAACAATTAACACAAAAAATAAATCAAAGAGGATAAACTAGGCATAAAGGTTTACCAAGCAATTGTGAATTTCAATTTACAACCTTGGATAACCAAGGATTTACGTATGGGTAGGAAATCTCCCTGAATGTTGTGTTTGGTGTATCGCAGTGTACAAGGTAGTTGACTCGGTTAACTATTGTGAGGATAGCAATCTGTGGTGGACTTCCAAAATATACTCGACGGTACATGGAAGTGCAGTCTGCATTAGTGTTGTCTAATGCGTAGTTGTATGATGGGATTGTTCCCATGTACTTTTCATGCATGGAGTGCCATCCAATATACCCATAGGTACGTAGAGAATGGTCTGATACAATTACATACATGGAACGAGATATCACCCTTGAATGCAATGCTAGAAAAAACAAAAAAACTGACAACTACTATATTTATAAACATCGAAACATGAATCTAGCCCAGACCTCTAAATGTTTTCTTTAATGTTATAAATGCTTCTTCGGTTGATTCAATAAATTTTAAATTTTTTCTTGAATTAAGTTTCGGTTTTCAAGGCTCACAACGAATTTCACCTGAATATCCTAAAATGCAAACTTGCATGATAAAATTAAACTTTTTTGTTCAATGAAAATCAGTATATGGGAGGGAAGAGAACAAATAATATGCATCATAAAAGATGCAACAAACAAGATTTTTAAGAAATTCCCCTAATGCAGTTGTTCCTAATTACAATTTCACTCACAAAAACCTCGATGCAATGAATGATGCATAAGAATTTTCTTTTCAATTCCACTTAATTTTCAAATGAAAACTAAGATATTCACCTAATCACCGATAAAAGAAACTATTCAAAACGATGATTGAAACACCAATTCCTTCAAGCAATGATCAAAAAATCAGTTTGCTAATGACCTAATGATAAGAACAAATAAAAATTTAAACAAATTCTTATCAAAGGCACTCAAAACCAAAAGAAAAAAAAGGTGAAGGCTTATGAGAGACCTAAACGCACTCAAAGACTCAAGTAGAACCAACAAGAACAAAGTTAATTAGAGAGAAACGCATGAAAATGATTTTTTTGCATGAAACAAGGGTCAGTGTAGGTGTAGAGAGGCTACCAATGCTGTGTAACGTAGGTGAAGAGAAGAATAGGGTGCATTACAATTCTCTTTTAGCAGACCAAGGGGAGCGCTAATCAAGGAAAAGCTAGTTTCTGATACAAAAAATCAAATTCAACTCAATGAAAGGTCGTCATAGGGTCAATTCAAATTGAGTGAGGTGATGGAGTTCTGTTCAAGAGGTGTAACAAGGGATAAAGTCAAGGAAACTGCTAAGGGAATGAATCGATCCCTAGTATGGTCACCAATTTCTAATACAAAATCTATGACTACAGACAAAATTATATTCGCTAGACCTAGTAGCCTGGTATAGAACAATAGAAAGAAAATAATATAATTTTTTCCTTAGAGAAATTGGAGAATGGAAATATTCTTACTTGTGATCCGTCACAAGCTCTTCTCTCCTCTTGGCTTGTAAGCTCCAACTGTAGCTCTGATCGCTATATTTATAACCTTCATAAACAATCAATACAAGCCAAAGATATACGACATCTATGTAGCATTATCTAAGCACTCTATTCAATGGATCAGCATAGCATTGAAATTTATGAATGTAAAAATAACATAGCACATATAGGAAAATGATATATTCTTTTTATTAATATGAAAAGGAGAGAGTTTACAACTAAAAGTGGAAGTTGACCTTGTAGAGATCTCCCCAAGCTGACTTGTCCTTGCTTGTCGCAACACACATCTCAAAGTCACCCTAATGCATGGAAATGATAGCTCTCTTAGGATCATAACAGTATCATGAGGGTATGATTAGTCTCCAAAATCCAACCCTGATGTTGTAGATGGTTGTAGATTTATAAGAGAGTGTGGTAGTTTAGGAATTCTTATCCCTTTACAATCTAGGCTTGAGATCCACTTAGGATGGGGGGATGAGATCAATGGATAAGAGGTGAAATATCCAAGGTAGGATCATATATGATTTGAAGTTGTTATTCAAGGTAAATGGTTGTAACAACTCTTGGAAGATTTTGGAAGAGGAAGCTTCAAGATTATTTTTATTTTTCCTGAAATTCTAGAATCAACACACTCCAAATAAGGGACAACCTAATACTGATCAAAGAAGGTGTAGAACTGAGCAACCTACTGCTGAACATAGGTTCCTAAGCACCAGGGTGTGTTGGTAGTTAAAAGCATTGATTTGAAGAAGCCAAACCTAGAAACTCGGGGATTTGGAAGAGTCATGCTCACGAATTTGCATAGGGATGATGATAAGGTGTTCATGGATGTTGATTGATCTAGTTTGTAGGCCTATTTACCAGATGTGACAAAATGGCATATAACATGGGGGACAAACCTACCCATGGTTTTACACATCATAGTTTTCATGTTTTTTTGGGCATGATGGTTTTTCCCATGGTATTTTGTATATCCGATCAAGGTAACTAAAATTATGTTCTAATATAGGGTTAATAAATTAGGATTTATGAATTCTTCAGCATGTATATAATGTATTGTAACATTGAAAGGAATAACGAATGAAAAAATCAATCTGGTTTTCCTGGTTTTGGGCTCTAGGAGAAAATCTTTGTGTATATTTTTTATGTTCTTTCCATTGTATATTTTTTCTATTTTTTAAGAATTAATTTGTAGGTAATTTTTGTATAGGGTTAAAAACTACATATAGGGAGGAGTATTTAGCACTTCAAACCAACCAAGTTTGATCTTCCTGTAGCAGGGGACAGGTCCCATAAATTTATCTGATTGGTTATCCTTGTGATCTATGTCGAATATTCTCAATATCATGCATGATAACCACATTAGGCACATAAGGCATGATAAATCTCTTTAACCTTTATAAGAACTAATTTAAGCTAATAAAATGTTATACAGTTCAAAAGGGAAGTTCTAATACAGCTTTTATGTGCCTAGGAGAGGTTAGATGGGCCTTATGTTTTACCTAATTGGAAGACCCATCATACCCCCATAGTGAAATTGTTGCTCACCCTCTGATCATCCCCTTCTTCCTCTTTTATATGTTTTCCTCATTCATTTCCCCGATGGCCGGTTTAATATCCCATGTTGTGTTAGAGGTGGTCGCGCCTGTTAGATATAAACCTACATTTTTCTTAATGTCCTACCACTCCCTTGATTCTTCTTCTTGAATATTATATCCTATAAACATAACATCAATGGAGGATTTAATATAAGTCCAACCCATTGGACATCAAGTTTCTGAATGATTCTCTTATATAGAGGAGTTTTAGCCATTGAAATTTACAACCTATCAAGGGAATAGTGCTCTCTAATATTTGTGGTGTATGGTAGTGTTTCCATCTCCTCTGGTAATCCTATGAGCTCTCTTCTGAAAATAATTTGAAGGTATCCACAAAGTGGAGGATGACCTCCATTTTCCTCTATTTGTAAACTTCAACCACTTTAATATACTTTGTCTAAGAGTGCATGGGTGGAAGTTAGGATAGATAGATTGGGGTGTTAGGGCATAATCCAAAGTGGTTATTTCAACTCTACCTCCATTGTAATTTTCACTTCATTAGCCCTAATATCTTCATGCCTTAGCCAAGATGCTAGGTCCATTAGTTATGCATCACCCAAATATGGGTTTGGGTCCCATGTGGTAATATATGGAAGAACGAGGTTGTGAATTTAAAACTCAATAGCCTTGGCCTTATCTTATGTACTATATTAGAGGAAAAATTCAATGAATTCTTTGACAACCTGTAGAGGGAGATATCCTCTTTGTGCAAGAATTGTTATTTGAAATTGGAACCGTTGCTCCTTTAGGAATAAGGAGTAGGTTTTGTGTGGTTTCCAACAATTCACTACTTCCAAATAAAGTTGTGCCATAGTGCCTAGATTCATTACTAGGGTTGTAACATGGTTTTCCTTCTCCTATAGAAACCTTTGCGTTTGCTACAATTGGGCCCTTTTTTTTTCTCTTTCCATGTGATCCCTTCTATTTGCTTCATCAAATCTGAGGAGTGCCATCTCCTCCATCATCTTATTTATTTCTTCTTCCATTTTTCCAATGTCATCAACTCCCTTGGATTATGAAATTGTCTTCCATATATGATTCATAGCCTTCTTTTATCCAATCTCAAGGAATAACTATGGTGCCAAGTGCACAGGGATCTTTTTTCTTACTTCAATCCAAGAATATAAGGGAGTAGATCCTCCCAGGGCTAGTTTATATATTGTTTTTTCATCCTCCTATATGTTTGTTGTATGTTTTTATAGCTCTATTTTTTTTTCCTATTGCTCAATAGGTTGTTCCTATAGCTCTTTAGGTTTCCCCTGTCATTGAGCACTTGGGCCTTGCGATTGTGTTTGCAACTTCATTTCTTGAGGAGGTTTTGGTGTGACTCTTGTTTGTACCACTAATGTCATTAGTTTCTTCTCCTCCACCTCTCGAGGATCTTCTTTCTTATGGATATGGGTTTCTTCAATGGTTATAAGAGTGGGAGATGGAGGCTTTGGTTTTCCAATACATTGCACTCTAGTAATTTTTCTTCTTTTCAAGTAAGTAGGTGGTTGAGTGGGCCTTCCCACCCTAGTTTTTTTGGAGTGCTTAGTATTGCCAATGTGGTAGCAATTTATTTCTCTTCCTCCAGCAAAATATATTCCCTCCTTCCTGTGCCATAGGGACTTATGCTACCTTTGTCTTTCTCTTTTTAGTTGGCTTTCTTTCTGGTTGTACAACTTCTTTCTGAGTTTATACTGACCCCTCTTGAGGCTTTATTATCTTTGTATGGAATTATGTCTATGATGTTTCTAATTTAGCACTGACCCCTGTCTTTGCCAATTCTAAATTAACCAGTCTTGCCTCAGCTATCTCTATCTCAACCACTTCTATTTTTGGCTCTGATAAATATTTCTCACCCAACTCTACCCCTAGTTTTGATAATTCAACTTGGGCCTCTATGAAGGCCTATCTATCAATGTCAAAAAATTATTTCTAGGGAATAGAGTTTTGAAGGTGTTCTAAGGCATCCATGACTATCAATCTATTGAGTTTGTGATGAGCCAAGCAATTTTTTTCCCTCCTTCACTTTTGTGCTCATCTCTTTCATGGATTAGAGAATAAAATGTGGGATAGTAGTCCTCTCATGAACAAAGAAGTCAACTTGAAATATGAGTTGATACAAGAGCCTAAATTTATAAGCATATAATATGCTTAATATTCCTTCACAAGAAATTTATTTAAGGATATGATGTGATAGTTCATCCTAGGGATGTGGTAGACTTTCCCTTATTTTTCCATTTTTATCTTCACATGGTTTCTCATAAGGGAGGAAAAATCCTATTTTTGCACTAATGCGTACATGTTTCTCCTCATTACTCTATTGAATTTTATTTAGAAGGGTTGTGAATCAATTGATCAAGTCCTCATCAACTTTATATGATCAATCCTTTAATGTAGAGACTACCTCATGGCCCTTGGGGTTTTGTAGGTTTTAAGAAAATTCTACGGTAATTTCATCATCATACCCTATCAATTTCTCAAAGAACCCTAGCCAATGAAATTTTTGTATGATATCCCTAACCTCATGATTTTGATGAGTCCAATTTGTGTCTATAGGTTCTCTCCTATTGAATCCCCCTGTTATAGCACAATTTTTCATAAATTTGGATAGGACATTTTTCAAAGGAATGCTTGTTCCTATGCTACTACGTGAATTAGGGTTTTCATGTGGTAGAAAGGGATCCCATAGCTTAGAGAAATACACAATCTTCAAATATTTAAAAACAAACTTATCAACATATTACCCTATGTAAATCATCATTTCATGTTCTAAATCATATTTCCACTTGAATACAAAAAAATTATATGACTACTCCTATGTTTAACTCAGCCATTTTAACATAATAAATTATGTTAA
This sequence comes from Pinus taeda, assembly GCA_000404065.3. Taxonomy (NCBI): domain Eukaryota; kingdom Viridiplantae; phylum Streptophyta; class Pinopsida; order Pinales; family Pinaceae; genus Pinus; species Pinus taeda. The sequence continues at coordinate 227,733 of APFE030027104.1, forward strand.
CTAGTAAATTAAAGAAATTTGAGCATCAAACGTTATACCAAATGTGACCGTGGGAATGAGACTTATGTTTTCTTTTAGGAGACCCTTATTTCTTAACTTATTTGAGGCTTTTGTGTGCATTCTTGGTGAGTATTTGGTACCCTATAGTAGTTCTTGTATATTTTATAGTAGTTCTTTTGTATCCTATATCAGTGCCTATAACAATCACTGAAACTCTTCATTCTCATCATAATAATCTTCTGAAACATCAAGGAGCTATGATAATTCAAGGAGAATCTAGCAATGATCTAGGTGGCTTCAAGGACACACACAAGACAAAGATGACTTATGAAATCTCAAAAATCAAAGTGATCAAAATGCTTTCAAACTAGGACTAGAGCGTAGATCTTATCATCTTGATCTCAATGGTGTGAAAGTTTCATCGATCCGAGCTCATATGACGGAGAACGAGCCAGTTAAAGTTTTTGTCAAAGTTGGACTGTGGGCCAGGATTAAGTGTCCTACAATCTAACCGACCCTAGGGCATGAAACCTATCTCCCAAAATCAGGAAAATTTGTTGGATCATTAATTTATCTAATATCCCCTATATTAGACAAATTCAAATAATGTCTTCCGTTTTAATAAAAAATCAAAAAATTATATATTATGGGGTGGCAGACCACTAACCCTACCACCCCCCTAATGACCAACACATACAGAATAAAAAAAATAAAAAACTATAGGCCGACAGGCAATGTTCCCACTAGCCCTCCCTCAACCGCATAAAAACAAAGTTAAATTGAAATGTGGCTCGACGACCATTACCCCGCCGAGCCCTCCAACCAACTCCTATTAATACAACATAACTACGGGTAGTGGGTGGGCCACCTCCAGTGGACCCAGCCCATGCCAGACCACACTGATACATGCCATAAATAAAAATGGCCCGATGGGAATCAAACTTGCCCGAGCATGTGGCCGACCTGCACCACACGTGGCCCAAGTAGAGTGCAGGTGTCAACATTCGATGTGCGAGCAATCCTTCCATGAGATTTGATGCCGCGTGATTGATGGTACGGCCAGCTTCAGCAGTTTGACATCCTTTTCTTAAGATGGCCCCAGGATGTGAGGTATATGTAGTATGTTCATGCACTTCTTTTTGCTATGAGATGCATTGTGCTGCACAGATCCCTATTTGATGTTTGATGTGGGATCTTGTTTCTTACTTGTCTCATGATTCCGTCTTGATGTGATGTGGAATCATTTGTGGGATGTACTTGTTGTCATGATTCATCATGTCTTGTTGAGATCCCTTTGTTGTTATGTTGATGGGAATACTCATGTGTCGCCATCTATGTTTGCATTGAGATCCCTTTTATGCCATGTTGGCGGGATGCTCATTATCATCATGCATGTGTTTATGTCATACTGATAGGAGTCCTTTTTGACCGAGAGTTCATGCAGCGAAACATCTCTTGAAGCCACTCCTGCGTGAGGGAATTTCCATTGTATGATAGCGTTGTCATCTCTTATGTACATCATCACTATTGGTATCACTTAATGCAGCAGCCTACACCATCTTGACACTAAGGCCCGAAGACATAGTCCCTTTGTTAGGCCCTTACACTAGTAGTATAAGGGCCTAACACCCTCCTGGATGAACTCCGTTATCAACATCTTGTTATTTTCATGTTGCTGATGATTGTCATGTTCCTTGTTCTTTACAACATGCAAATATGTTCAATTAAGCTATTTTAAATGCAATTTTAATCACATCATGAAATTAAAAGATCTTTGTTAAATCCGAGAGTTGAGTCAACTTAGATCAAGTTTGGTATTAGAGCAGCCTTTGCGTGGATGTGAATTGCAAGCGTGAACAATGGAACGTGCCGCGACAGAGGATGAAAAAGAAACGTACGAAACCATGCTCAAAATTTCCCAAAGGGTGGAAATAATGTATGAAACTCTACAAACAGAGACAGAGGAAAAGGAGTGATTGCAGCCTTAGTTGCAAGCCAAGAAAGAGGCCCTGGAAGAATTGAAGCACAACAAGCAAAGTCTTCAAACAGATAACACTAAATTGAAGATGCTTCTACAAGAAGAGAAAGAGGAGAAACTGAGTTTGCTACAACAACTACAAGCTAAGGAAGAGGCCTTGGAAAAGATGCAGTGTGACCCATGTGAGGTAAAAAGTAATTCTCTGAATTCATGTATGTGTCCTGATGATGATTTCAATATTTTTGAAAATCATGCCATAGGAATTGGCTCCAAATTTTTGAAGAAAATGGGGTATGAAGGAAAAGGCTCAGGCGTTAATGTCCAAGGCATTGTCAACCCCATCAAAGTAGAAGAATTACCCCGTCAGGCAAGACTTGGGTTTGCCAGAAATGAAGTTGGGGATTGCATAGAGACAGCTAGCGAACCACCAACAATAGATGATAAGAGGCCCTCATCAATTCTGTCCAAATCGACAGAGGATGTAAGAGATATTTATTTCCTTTCGGTTTCGTCTTCACATAGTATGATTTCTGTTGGATATTTGGAGATCCCAATTACAGGGACAAACATGAGGCTCCTTACCAGGATGAGGCATGAGGAGGAAAAATAACTTGGTGTTAATAACCAAGGCATAACTCAACCATTGAAAGCTGTGCAAAGACCTCAATTTCAAGGCTTGAGATACACCGAGGGAGAATGCTCAAAGGTGTTAGATTCTTCTGAGATGTTGTCGAAATCGTCAAGGAAAGAAAATGATGGGAACACATCCCCGTCATCCCATGGCAGTGCCCATTGCAGGGAAAGAGCTATGGCAAGCTCTCATCACCATAATGACACCAATGACAACAAGAAAAGGTATAACCAGTTTCGATTTTCAAATGTTCATTTCGATTATAATCATGTTGTTAAAGATAAACATAAATCATGGAATCAAAAAACATGTACCTTTTGTGGATTACATAACCATACATTTTCTATGTGTTGGAAAAGAATAGCAGCACACAAAAGGAGGAGGCATGAAAGACCCTCTCAACAACATGTAAAGAAACATGTTAAGTAGATCTGGAGGAAGAAGATGTATTGCAGCCATTGCAATAGGGGTGGCCATCAAAGAGCCACTTGTTGGAGTCTCCATCCAAAGCAGTGCCTTAAAGACAAAGTTTCGGTGCATGAAACAAGTGAAGCAATTGTTTGACAAGCAAAACCACCACAGGGAGATGACCCTTTCACAGTGATAAGTGAAAAATGCTTTCTAGATATGTTATATTTTCATGGTCATGCTTTTGTAAATCATTTATTGCATTTTAAAATGTAAAAGTGATGATGTGTTTTCCATCACTTGTTAAGAAACAATGATGTCTGGTTTCATTTTGTGATGCATTTTAAACTATGGAAGTGATGTCATGTTTCCATCACTTGTCGAAGAAATAATAGTGTTTGGCCTTATTTTTGTAAGTCATGTGTTGCAATGATGATGTGTTTTCCATCATGTGTTGGAGCAACAATGATATGTTGGCCTTGTTTTCGTAACTGAAGTATTATTTCCATTTTGATGTAAACTTGACCACCAAGTATCTACTATAAACTCATGGAAAGTGTGGGATGCTTGGGTCATTAGTTGATCATGAAAGTCAAGCATGTAATTTGAAAAACAATGTACTACAAGTTGTAGAGGTTGCACATCTCGGCTCATCGCTTAAGACTCCGAAGAACATAGGTGAAGGAGATGGAAGCGGGACATTTTCAAGATGCTTATGATGTAGGCAAGGTACATAAAGGTTGCAGATTATTTTTCATGCTTTTGGAGGACCAAAATCTCCTCAGTGGGGAGGATTGATCCAAGTGGCTCCAGGGACACACACAGGACAAAGAGGACTTATGAAAGCTCAAAAGTCAAAGTGATATCAATAGTGTGAATGGTTCGTTGATTCGATATCGTATGAGGGAGAACAAGCCAGTCAAAGTTTTGGTCAAAGTTGGACTGTGGACTAGGTTTAAGTGTCCTACAATTTGACCGACCCTGGGGCATGAAACCTAGCTTCCGAAAGTAGGCAAATTTGTTGGATTGTTAATTTGTCTAATATCCCATATATTACACAATTTCAAAAATGTGTTCTATTTTAATAAAAAAAAATCAAAAAAATATATATTATGGGGTGGTGTGCCACCAACCCCACCACCCCCCGCCCAACAACCAACACATATAAAAAAAAAAAAAAAAATTAATTATAGGTTGACGGGCCATGACCCCCATTGGCCTTCCCTCAACCACATAACAACAAAGTTAAATTTAAATATGACTCAATGGCCATTAACCCACCAAGCCCTCCAACCAACTCCCATTAATACAACATAACTACAAGCAGTGGGTGAGCCACCTTTGGTGGACCCAGCCCATGCCCCACCACACTCATACATGCCATAAATAAAAATGGGCCGGTGGGAATCGAACCCACTCGGCGACGTGGCCGACCTGCACCATCGACAGCCCAACCAATAAACCAGCGCGCCAATAGCCCAATCCAAAACAGCATGCCATATAACATATCCGCGGAAGTTAAGGGGCGCGCCCAATGCAAACCCGACCCCCAAAAACACATTAATGCATTTTTTCAAAAACTAAAGGGCGTGTAAATATGGAGGGGTTAGGGTTTGAATACCCGACCTCCTCATTATAATTCATAATTTTACCATTGGGCCAATGGCCATTTCATTGTAATATTTGCCCTAAAAAAGTTATATAAACTCATTTTTCAGTGCAACTAGGGCATGGAGGAGCCAAGAGTGTGCATGGAAATCGAGATGATAATTTTTTAATTAATTTATTGCAGGGGGAACCATGAGCCCAAAGAAGAGGTAGGTGGAACCATGATTGGGCGAAATTCTCAGGAGGGTGAAATTTTTGCAGTGTCCAAATTGGACAAATTTTATGTCAATCTTACACCTCTCAATGACACGAACCTGATGGCATAGTCAGTTTCCTGATCTGAGAAGTAGATCTTTAGATGACTCGGAGGAGGGAAAATTTGAGGAATATAGGGGGAATCTAAAAGATTTCTTAAGCCCCAGATTTTCACTTTCTCAGAATTTAGAAATTTGACAGTCGATTCTACACTATTCGATGCCCCAAATCTGATGGTGCATTCATATTTTCCATTTGATCATTTTATGTTTTGACCACTTTTCAAAGTGGAGTGTAGGTGTTAGCTTCCAATGTGTGAGTAGTCCTTCCATGAGATTTGATGCTGCGAGATTAATGGTACGACCAGCTTCAGCAGTTTGACATCCTTTTCTTCAGATGGCCCCAGGATGTGAGTTATATGCAGTATGTTCATGTACTTCTTTTTGCTATGAAATTCATTGTGTTGCATAGATCCATGTTTGATGTTTGATGTGGGATCTTGTTTCTTACTTGTCTCATGATTCCTGCTTGATGTGATGAGGAATCATTTGTGGGATGTACTTGTTGTCATGATTCATCATGTCTTGTTGAGATCCCTTTGTTGTTATGTTGATGGGAATATTCATGTGTCGCCATGTATGTTTGCATTGAGATCCCTTTTATGCCATGTTGGCAGGATGCTCATTATCATCATGCATGATTTTATGTCATACTGATAGGAGACCTCTTTGACTGAGAGTTCCTGTAGTAGAACATATCTTGGAGCCACTCCTGCGTGAGGGAATTTCCCTTGTATGATAGTGACGTCATCTCTTATGTACATCATCACTATTGGCAGCACTTAATGCAGCAACCTACACCATCTTGACACTGGGTCCCAGAGACGTAGTCCCTCCTAGATGAACTCCGTTATCAACATCTTGTTATTTTCATGTTGCTAATGATTGTCATGTTCCGTCTTCTTTATTACATGCAGATATGTTCAATTATGCTATTTTAAATGAAATTTTAATCACATCACAAAAGTAAAAGATCTTGGTTAAATCTAGGAGGTGAGTCAACTCGGATCAGGTGATGGCAATGGAAATTTTTTTAATGGTGTATGTGATGAAAAGACAGGGAATTTTGAGTTGCTACTAAGAGCAAATGATGAAACATGGACCAAAAACTAAGAGGTGAGGCACATTGATGGAATGGTTGAGTGTCAAGGTGCCTCTGATGCTTTTCCTCATCCTATATGTAGAGAAAAAATTAATCTGTGATTTTTTAGAAAATCTAGACTATCCTGTAGCATTATAGGACTTTCATGTAGAAACTCAAGGAAGTAGACAAAAATGTATGAAAGGACATGGAAATGTTGATATGGGGTTATGGATGATAGATGATGATTAACAATTGTGTAGGGACATATGGTATGTGCCCTCCATGGATGCATGAGATGATATTTTGGGTTGAGAATGTAGGTTGTTCTATGCTCTTAATATTTTCTTTTTCCTTCCATGACTCCCGTAAACAAATGAAGGTAAGACAAACCATTTTTTCATCATAATTTACAAAAAAAAAATCCTTCTCTTTTTTCTTTTTTGGGGCCCACTAGCTGCCTCATCAAAGTTTTATCTTTAGTAGCTCATCCCTAGGTGCCTCAAAGGAGGTTTAGGTGCCTCAAAGGAGGTTTTCACTTGGGATATTTATTATTTTTCTTTTTCTCAAACTCAAAGACTGCATCATAGAGAATTCTAGCTAATGAGTCTACCTCAAGTGCCTCAAAGGAGGTTTTCACTTGAGGTTTTTTCTCTCTCTTTTTTTCTTTTTTCTTTTTTGTTTATTGTTGTTCAAAGGTTTAATGTATTGGGATATTTTATGATCTCAATCAAATTCATTTATTTACTTATTTAATTAGCAAATTCATCATTGGAGAGGGGCTTCTTGTATAATTTGAAACGATATTTGTTTACCAAAAGTGGAATCTTCTCTCCATCTATTGTTATGATTGAGACTAAACCATTATCATATTATTTTTCAACCAGATAAGGTTCCAACCTGTTGATGCCTCGAAAATCGCTGCAACAACATTGGGGAAACCACCCGGTCCGGACCTTAGTACAGCTCCTTTTCCGTTTGGGATAGTGGCTCCGACTGGGGGTAATGGGACCAGTTTCCCAGAAATAGATAAATGGGATGGGTGAATGATTTATAGATTACACTAGCGGTGAGTGAAAGGCTAAAACTATTCATAGAAATCTAAATAAATGAAACTATCCCGGGAATCTATTGAGCTCTAAAGCATAGCGTTTGATGTTCTGTGTCTAAAAGACAAGCATATAGATGACTGTATCTTTCCAACATAGATAATAATTCATTTAAGATTTCTGTGCCTAAATAGTTAAGCAGAGTGATTGAAGCGAAATTACCACACTTTAAACATCTATATCATTGTCATACACATGATTAAAAGCAAAGGCACATCACTAAACATCCAATAGTGGAATGAATAAGATCTGTTGTTATATCGCATGCATATAATCAATGATAGCAAGAATAATTACATAACAATTCATATAAACGGAATGAATTCAGACATAGATAAAAATACCATATGAGCTGCGTGACACTCCCGGATATCAATCGCTATTTGCAGTTCTTCCTTTAACGCAAAAACATTGTCAATCAATGACAATAGTGCACAATTGCATAAAGAAGCTTCCTCATTAAATTAAGAACAACTGGTCAAGTTTCATAAAAGAATATCGACTGAAGCACAGTAGTGCAAACTTTAGTCTATTAAGTCTCTTACAAAATTTTACGACCCTTTCTAAAAACATGAAAGGGTCTATAAATACAATACTAATTTAAATATCTACTAAACAGAAATGCTACTAAATTGATATCAATAACTTTTGATCCTATTTTGGCTAGCAATCTGGCAAGTTGGAGGGTGATTCATCAAGTCGACTGCTTTCCTTTGAATCTGAGCTGATTTATTGCAAGCATTGGCTCAACTTCCGGAGGTTTGTTGAGGCGCGAACTGAGCTGGGCAGCATAGGTGGCATCTTGAATATCAGGAATCATACATCCGATTGCATCTGTTAAACACTTCAGGGCGGCTCTTTGTGTATGTGGCTTAATTAGGAAGAGCCAATATGCTTCCAAGTTTAAACTATTAATCCCGGCAATTAATCTTCCCTTTTCTTCTAACTCAGGATAACATGATTGCTCCAGTGTATTTGTTGTTGTCATCTTTCCTGGTGTACATTGGGAAATCATATTTGCCAAGTAGAGAGTGTTGTTGACTAAATCAACTAGATTGCTAGAAATTGATTTACATCTTGAAGCCGCTCTCTCTGCTTTCATCACCTGAGTGTGCCATTCTGTGAAAAGTATATCCTTATATGTTTCAAATATCTTGGGAAAATTTGCTGCTTTTCCTTGATCAGAATCTTGCCATTCAAGATATGCAGTAATGGCTTCATCGGCTTGATTTAATTCATCCCTGGCCTTCTCTACCTGCTCATTTATAGATATAGTTAACTCGCACAGTGGCTCAGCTTGAGCGATCTGTTGACACAAGAGTTTAACCTGAGATATTAGCGCATTGTTTATCAATGATGCTTCTTTTCTGAACTCTGCCACTTGCGAAGCCCCTTTTATCTTTTCTAGCTGCAAGGACATTTGAGCGATTTGCTCATCTTTGGTTTTCACCATTTGTTCATTCGCTGCTTTCAACTGTGCCAATGCCTCTGTCAATTCTTTATGTTTCTGGATCGCACTTTGGTCGATCCTTTGCTTTTCCGCTTGCAATTGCTGGGTTAATTGATTATTCATTTGTTGTTGTGCCAGCAACTGCTCCTCTGCTTGCGCTGCCTTCTGCTTTGTCTCGGCCAATTCCGTCTATAATGCAGAGATTTCTTGGTCCTTATTCTTCAATAGAAGGCTTACCTCCGATGCTTTGTCGATTGTTGCTGCCGAATAGGCTCCAGCATACTGTGACAACTTCGTTAGGTCATCAGAGGGGTCCAATTTCTCCTTCCATACTACGTTACCCGTGACTGTTTGCTGCGGGAAGATAGAAGATTGATCAATCCTTCGTCTTTTCCTTGATCGCTTTACAACTGCTCTATGCCTCGGGCTGTAGAAAACATCCAATGGAGGAATATCTTCTACCTACAGAATGATTTGATCGGTGGGATCTTTTGGAATTATCTCAACATCCTTAGACTTGGGTGGGCCGCTGGTTCCACTTAGAACCTGAGGTGAAGTAACGTCTTGCATGTCGTTAGTCTTAGAAGTGTCTGTATCTTTTGAGCCTTTTATTCCACTGATGATAGAATCAAACTGCTGCCATTCTTGGAGCAATTTAGGGTCTGTGGTAGTGTCCACATTGGCATCAGTGGTGGTCTGTTGCCCTTTCTTAGTTTGAGACTCCTTCTGTACTTGTTCCTGTTCTTTCTTCTTATGCTCCTCTTGTTCCCTCTGTTGTTTATCCTCATTCTTTTTCTTTATCTTTTCCTCCTACTCCTTATTATGATCTTTTGTTATAGCAGGAGGTTCTTTTAACTGTTGCCGACCAGGCTCGCTTGAAGATGTCACTGGGGTCGTTGCTAATAAATCTAGAGGCAGAGTTTGCAACCTCTGTTCTCTAAGTTTATTGAACTCAGTCAACCCTTCATCATTATATTTCATCCTAGCGAGTTCTTTAGCCTGACCTATAGTTTCAATTGAGGTGAACAGGTCATCAAACATATCTTCCTGATGCTCAAACTTTGTCAATTTGGCTTGTTCTAATGCGGCATAGGCAACTAGCTTTGGATCAAATGCCCTGTTTGGGATTGTGGCCAGAGATAAAGATTGAATCTTTGTGGCTTATTTTTCTACATGTTTGAGATCATGCAACGTAAAGACACCACATCTCAAGGGAAAAGAGGGCCAACCTCTTTTCTTTTCTTTTTTGAGAGTCTGTGTAGTACTCTCAGCTGTAATATGATAAGTGATTTCTCTTGCTAGCAGCTTATCTGGAACATATAAAGGGATAACATGTGGGTTGGCTTGGCTACCGTAAACTCTGATATAGGTAAATTTCTCTTCTCCAAACCAACTTGCCACTGCTGGTAAATCAAAGGAAGCTTGATAGGAAATCTTTGGAATGGGTTTGTCAAAAATGGAATAGTAAATGGGCACCATAAAGCCATTGCAGATTTGATACAGATGATTTTTGTAGGAAGACTTCCACAATTTTTGGTGGTATATATGAATGGGCGAGGGGTCCTGTGGAGTCCATCTCCAACCGAGAACAGGAAATTCGGAATTGAAACATAATGTGTCTAAGATATATGCACTATAGTAAAATGGGGGGATTTTCCTTTCAGTGACCACAGTCTTATTTCTAAAATCACGAACAGTTATTGCTAGTTTATCCGAGAGAATAGTAGCCCAATCCATAATTATACTATTTACTGCTGCCTCCATAAGAGGAACCATTTCTATGGTAAAACTAGCAGAGTCGTGCAATCCCCATAGCCTACACATCATTATACCCACATAACAATAAGGAGAAGCCAAAGAATCAACTGAATACTTACCGGAAGATTTGTGTTTGTGCTTGTTTGGATTTTGTCTCCAATCGTTGATGGGTTCGGATTCAATTTCATTTTCTCTTGCAAACTTCTCCAGGAAGGCACTGTTATATATTTTCTCTGGCTCGGGAAAATGATACATTTGCCTTAAGTCATCTGCCTTGAATGATCCGAAAATCCTCCCATCTCTGGTGCTAAAAGTTCTGTCCATGATTGGGATTTCTTCAATCGCCCATCGCACAACGTCTGTGTATGGGATAATTTGCTCCCTGGCTGCTATTCTGTGAAGGAAAGAGTTGGCTAAATCTTTGAGAGTACAATCAGACTTCCGTAGTGAATCCGCGGTAGCTTCTGTTACCGTCTTCTATGGTTTCTCGGCTTCAATTAAGTCGTAAGTGCCTTGCCACGTAACTCTGGTGAGACCCGTGCATGTAGTATCAGATATTAGGCCTTTCTTCTTGTTTACAGCAGCTTGTCCTATGACTGGTGGAGCGGAAGCACCTGCAGTCTTCTTTGATTTCTTTCCCATCATGCTCAAACTCCTCTCTATGAATGAATTCTGCACAGAGAGGCAATTGCGCGTAATACAGAGAGATAACAATGAAAGCTTGCAAGAGACAATAACATATGAATAGGTGCGCAATAAGATATTCAGCTTTTAAAACGGGCGCGGAGATAATCCATAGAAAGATTTTAAGACATGATTCCATTAATTGGCCGTATAAAACCTGTCATCCTTTAAATGCCCATTAAATCGTTATTCGGGCGAATAATCCCCTTAAGCATGCAATGGATGTTTTGGTGGCTGAGCGCAAGTGATTAAGCCTTAAATATGAGTGAATTGAGCTATCCCATCACTTAACGGCTTGTTATCGAAAACCGTGCTTTATCGCATCGCATCGGGTATATGACGAGCGCGCCTTAACGATGAGTATTGGATACCGCAGATCGCCGAATGCGATATCGCATCGGCGAAAAGCTTTGTGCGCATCAAGACTCAAGTGGGAATAGACCGCCAATCACCGAACGCCGAACGCCGAATGCCGAATGCGCATTGCATCGGGGAAAATGACATAGGACGCTTTGAGGCGTGCATTGAATATTGCCAATCGCCGATTGCGATATCGCATCGGCGGAAAGATTTGTGCCGCTTATATATATATCTCTTATGTCATTGCGATATGCGATCTTGCGATCGCTTTACCACAATGACCAAGATTCATTTTATTTCTTTAAAAGGGTATTGTTCAAAAAGGGTTTTATAAACGTATTCATTTGATTATCGGACTTTTTGAAAAATAAAAGTATTGATATCAATTTTATTTTAAAGTGACCCATTTCATAGTTTAATGTTTTATGAATAAAAATGATATGAAATGGGGGGTTGTTTGTAGAGCACAACAATTGGCGATTCGTTGGAAGAACCAGTTATCTCTAGAAAAATCAAAAAATACTTAAGCTTTTTGAAATAGAGTTTCAACTACAAGGGGAAAATTCTGATATAACTAGATATTTATGCATTCTGAATATCATGAAACAAATTTTGCTAAGTTCCTCCCTTTGCTAACTTGAAATAAGTACATTTTAAGTCTCAAATGAGCCTTTATTGGTTTATAATGATAAAAATAGAAAATCTTTCCAAATCAGCCTTTATAGTAAACTCGTCTGTCATAGGTAGAGCTTCTGCTGCTAGCAAACGTTTATAGTTTCGACAGGGATATCTTTTAACCATATAATTGTCCATTGTCCCATCCAGTTAAGAGTGTGATTTTCAGAGTGAATTCAAAACATGCTTTCATATTTGTTCATCTTTCTTTTTTCTGTCATTGACAGGATAAAAAAGCCATTGCCCTGGTTTGGTGGCCAGCTGTTGACAATGCCACTCACTGGTAGTAGTCTAACTGAACAAGATAGCTCGTGATGAGACTCCTTGTCTTGAAATTTCAAGCCATTACCCTGTTTTGGTATGAAGTATTGGTAATGTCAGTTAAGCTATTTCCCTATGAACATGGTAAGCAGGCTTGTAATAAGACCTCTTATCTTTAATATCTTATATTTTAGAATTACACTTTGAACAATCATAAACTTTAAAGAATGGGGTGAACAATTTTTTCCTTAAGAGTCAATGGATGACAGGTTAAGAGTTGAAGATGCTGAAATTGAATTGACTTCTATCTTTGATATTGATAAACTTTTGAGACCAATTTGAAAACAGAAAATGACTTACATTACTTCTATGCTTTGGGAGGAGTTCACCAAATTTAAATTGTGAATTCAGAATACAATGATACCTAATTTCCCAAAAATTATCCCTTTCGGTTAAAAGTTCTATTGTTTGAAAGCAAATATTCATAATACTTCTGTGAGACAAATTTTCAAACATAGCAAAAGGTCAATGGAAGATGTCTATAAACTTTATTTCCTAAAAATCCTACAGAAATGAAAGGAGAAGGGGTTACCTTCTCAATTGAAGAATTTTTTTAGGATGAGGCCATTAATAGGGAGAGAATCCCTCAAACCTGCTAAATCTTGCAATATAAAGGTTGAATGGCCTACCTTCTCACAAATCTGAAATGGTCCAAGCCACAACTTCTGGAACTTAGTGTGTTTGCCCTTGTCCTCATGGGCTTTGTCCCATTTCAGAACTAAATCGCCGACTTGGAATTGTTTTGAACCTGATGAGACTGAACCAAAAGCTGCTTTGATGATTTGTTGATGTTTGGCATGGGTATCCTTGGCTTTTTCTCTTTCTTCTTCTAGTTTTAAAATTTGATCATATCTAAGCCGAATAGAAGAGGAAGGAGCTTCTTCAATGAACTGCACTAGGGTTAAAGAAGGAAGAACAAGGTTTGTAGGCAGTATTGCTTCTTTTCCATACACAAGATTGAACGGAGAGGTTCCTATAGAAGCTTTCTGTGTTATCGTATCAGCCCATAATGCAAACACTAAGGATTTGTGCCAATTTCTATGATTTTGTTCAATTGTTCGCTTGATGATTTTGATTAGATTCTTATTAGTGGATTCTGCTAAACCATTACCCTGAGGATAGTAATTAGCAGAATACTTTAACTTAAATCCTCTCTTGATAGCAAAATCAAACATAGCATTGCCTGAGAAATAAGAAGCATTATCAAAAACAAGAGCTGTTGGGACACCAAACCTGGCAATGATGAATTGATCTATGAATTCAATGATTGCTTTAGAATTTGCTGTCTTCAAAGGGATTGCATCAACCCATTTAGTGAAATAGTCGGTAGCAGTAAGAATATACTTATGCTGCTTGGAAGAAGGTGGATTAATTTCCCCAATGATATCCAATCCCCATTGCTCAAATGGTTGTTCAATGTTGACTGGTTGCAAAGGGAAAGCCGGTTTTTGTTGTCTTCCACTAGAAGTTTGGCAATTGAGGCATTTCCTTACATACTCGTGGGCATCTCTAAATAGAGTTGGCCAATAATATCCAGCATGAATAATCTTGTGAGCTGTTGTGTCAGCTCCAAAATGTCCTCCTGCCGGTCCATCATGTAACTCCTGCAAAACCTTTTGAGCTTCAGGTTTCTCAAGGCATCTTAGTAAAATAGAATCATAATTCTTCTTAAAAAGCACATCATCAATAATTGTAAAACTCTTTGCTTTTAACCTGATGGCCCTTTTTCTTTTGTAAGATA